>VZRI01011335.1:279186-355018 GCA_013397515.1 Upupa epops
CCATTGGCCTTTTGTGCCATCTGGGCACACTGCTGGCTCATGTTCAACCAGTTGTTGACCATTACTCCCAGATCCCTCTCTGCCAGGCCACTCTCCAGCCACTCATCCCCCAGTCTGTAGCACTGCATGGGGTTACCATGGCTGAAATGTAGGACTCTGCACCTGGACTTGCTACAACTTACTTCCAATAAACTCTAGATTCTCAGCAGTGCTCCAGCCTTCTAAAACAATGAGTGTAATGAGCCAGACAAAGTGAATTACAGCTCATGTTTTTCATATGCTGGACTATCAGATGCTGGATTAAGGTGTAAAACTTAAAATATATTTTAAATAATCCATAGGCAGAAGCATTATGCATTAACAAAGGAGATACGTCAAGACCTTTTACTCTGACTGCTCAGTACCAGATGATTTAGAAACCAAAGGAAGGACTGCTCCTTTCCCATATGGAATCTAGTCCCTACAGTGGTAGTTAAAATTGTACTTACTAACTAAAATGTAATGAACTGCTTCATCCTCAGTGAGCTTGTCAGCAAGAAAGATGAGTTTAATAGAACAGATATGTTATAAGGGGGAAGTGTTTTTTGAAGGGTGTGCAATATGAGTTTGCAAAAAGCCACAGTAAACTGGTTTCTGTGTATGCCTCTCTCATTTTCAACATGGGCAACAAAAATCTTTCAAAGTCCTTTTAGTTGCAAGTAAAAGCCTCATGTGATCATCATATTGTGATTAAGTATTTTTAAATACTCCTGTGACCATAAGAATTTAAACTTGCAATAAAAGGAAGATATTTTTGTATTAATAATCAGGATGCAACTAGTTAAATTCCCATTACTGCTGCACAGAATTCAGCATTGCCCAACAATCTTTTATTCAGGATGGTCATCCTTATGTCAGATTAATTTAGGGAGAATCACAGGAATTCCTCTATATTATTTTGAATACAGGAAACAAGTTAGATCGTTCTCTGGAACAGTTAAACCACTGACAGCTCTACAAAGTTCCATGGAATCCCCAAAAAGGGGACTTCACATTCTGATTTTAGCAGAGGTTATATGAATTCTAGCATTTTTAATATAGAAAATAATTTTAATTTAGATTCTATTAAAATAAAACTTTAATTTTCATGGTTGCTAACAATTCCTTGCTGCTCTGAGTTCTGAATGCCCCAAATCACATGTAAACCCTCCCCAGTGTTTATGGTTATGCACACAATACCACAGAAAGTGAATTACAGCAAATGAAGTCAGAGAAGAGTCACACAACAGAAGAGGATCCTGATGTAACCAAAACCAAATAATCCTGGACAATCTTCTTGAGATTTAACTAGCTGTCTTTTCACTGATAAGTGGTGAGCAGAACATTCCTGTATGATGTTGTTCTTTGGGTTAAAAAAAATAGCAATGTTTTCTGAAACCTGGTATCAGACAAAGAACTGCAGTGACAAGTGACAAGACAGGGGAAGAGAAGTACTCCACGGATTGTGTCAGTGACTGGGTCTTACCCAAACACACTCGTTCTGTTTCATAAGACACAAACATAAGTACTGGAAAAAAACCTCATCAGTATACAACTTTGAATGCTGTGCTTATGAATTTATATCATCTAAAAGAAGGCTATTGCCTGTCTCCTTTGGCTTACTGGAGAGAGCTAAGCTCCAGTGACTGGAGTCAAACAAAACACGTGGGCAAAGATTAACTAGTTTCATTCCTTATGTCCAGAAATCCAGGCTGTAAAGCCATCCACACTGAATTCTTTTTTGTCCTATGTACCTGTGCATAATGTCACTCCAGACAAGTCAAAATGGAATCTGGTGCATTTAATACTCCTTCTATTAAAATACTCTTAAAAAAAAAAAAACAAAACAACAAGTACTACTGTGGGTTTCAAAATTCAGTTTGAACAACTGATGTAGGCTGAATCTTGCTTTAATAGTTATGATTATATTGCAGTGTCTCTTGTGATTATGAGAATTTTGACAAGATATTCATCTCCTCTGAATAGGACTTCTAAAGGTTTAGAGAAAAACCATAAGATTTATTAAATAATTGTCAAATTATCTTTGAGCCTTGCTTTCAAAAGAAATACTATCTCATTAAAATAATTACAGAAAATCTATGCCTGATATTATCAATAACAAGTCATAGGTAGAATCACTGGTATACAAAGGATAGATCTAAAAGTACAGGAAGGTGCAAGATTCCAAAGGCAAGAACAAAGCCTTATTCAGCAAAAATCAACAGGAAGTGTCTTAAAATCTTTGATAAAATTCTCTTTTCAGGAAGACTATGAGAAAATAAAAGGAGTGAAATCTGAGATGAATTAAGCAAAGAAATTTCTTTTAAGTATGAAAGAAATTAATAATTGTAAAAATTATATTAATATTTTAAACATTGTATCAATAGCAATTTTGTATCTTCTTCCTTCAGGAAAAGACAGGAATGAGCAAAACTGGGAAGAGGAGGTATGTGATGTTTACTTTCCTGTGATGGAACAATAAGACAGCTACTGAACAGCTACAAAATCTCTACCAGAGTTTCTTCCTCTTAATCCCAGCTGCCATTGTTTCTGGTCTTACTCTAGTAGCCAGAACTGCACTTGCAGAATTCAAGTTACCCTCACTGAATGGAAAACCTTTCCTCTTAGAAAGTGAAGGGTGAAGTAAACAACCACCCACCAGAAGGTGACAATTTAGGCAAAGATGCAAGATGCTTATTAAGATTCTAGAAAAATAAAACCTATGCTACTATCTAAGACAATGTTAGATACACGAGGTTTTCCACCTAAGCTACATTTAATTTACCATGAAATCAAGTCCCATGTTTCTGAATACCTATTCAACGCAACAAAGCCAGTCAATTCAGAAGGCAGACAGAAAATTGTTTCAATACCTGACAGAGCTGAAGTACCAATCAAACACAGAAATGACACAAGTTATTTTAATAGCTGAACAGTTAACTGAGAGGAAAAACTCAACCACCATTCTGGAAGAGGGTGTAAGTACAGAGGGCTCTCTTCTTCAGAGAAGTTAAATGGAAGCTGAAGACAGAAATTCAACTTCACATTTTGTTTTCAAAATTCTTTTCTATTCTTTAAGAAAAAAACCTGACAAAAAATTATCCAGTGATGTAAAAAGAAACATGTGGAAATTTAAAAGTTCTTAGAAGCTGACTCACCAGTCTCTTTACAATTTGCACCAAAATCTTCAGTTGTTTTTTGTCTTTTTTTGACTTAAGTACTTTGGCGAAGCTGTCCATGTTTTCTGTAGACATACCCTCCTCACTGCTCCCTCCATATAGCTGAACCAGCAATGACAAGCAATGCAAGGCACTCACAAATATTTCAGTGTCTTCACTGGGAAGCTAAAAATGAGCAAAAAAAAAAAAAATAAAAAGACCACATAAAAATCAAATTCCAATTTCAGATAAATGGCATATCACTGGGGACTTGGAAAGTGTTAACATTTGCCTGGAGCCAGGAAAAGAATAATTTCTAGTTGATTGGCTCAAAAATCCATTAAGCTAAGCTTAATAAAGTAATGAAAATAAAATGAAATTATCTGTTCTTAAGCAGTGTTATAACAATGGCTCCACAATGATTTTTCAAACAGCCTATCTACAGGCACATCTAAAAGCAGTGAAAACATTGCTCTCACCTCTTATTTTCAGACAGTATATTTTACTTTAAATAGAAATAGTAGTAGCAGAAGGTATCATTATAGTCATGATGCCTAATCTCCTACATAGCTCACACCATAAAACTTTATCTAATTATTTCTATATCAAGTTAATGGTTACTAGTTGAAGGAGGGTATAGAGCTATCAAATTACTTAATGGGGTTTAAAGTTTAAAAGTAGTCACATTAGGAAGTACACGTGCAGATTTTAAACATTTCCCTCAATTTCAACTTATCTGCACCCCTTAAAATAGCAGGGACTAAAGCAGGTACTGGAGAAGGTTCCAGCAAAGTGATGGAAAAAAATCCCTCTCCTGGGAAGACCTGGGCATGGCTAATCAATATCTTTAAATTAGCCTCTCATAATATGACACCACTACCAAAATTATTTCTATCTCTCAGTTCACAAAAACTCATAAAAAAACAACCACAAAAGTTTCTTGGTGATGGGCAAGAGCATAATAGACTGGAAAACTTGATGGAGCAAAGTCTAATAGAATTCAGCGTCTATGGCCCATCACATGGAGGGTTAAAGGGTACTTGACTGTATTGTCTTGGTTACATGTAAGGAAAAGGAGGCTGGAGAAAGGTCAAAGGCTTTACCTGGACTGGTAAAAGACAATAGCTCCAAACTGTTGAAAAAAGCATACCAGATTCAAAGACAGACAATATTTTGAATTCTTTTTTCTCTTTCATAAAAGCAGTTAACCACAGAAACTAAGACAGATTCTACATCAGAAGCAATTTATACAACGTATATTTTTTTTTTTCTAAAACAGTAACAAACCCCTTTCCTACACTACATGCAGTATCAGACTTTATAGTTCCATTTATATCTGCAATTCCTATCAAAAAAAATATCCACTGATCTCACTGAGGGCTTTGTATGCCCTTCACTAAACTACATAAAGGAAGGAACACTTAAACTACATTAGCACCTCTTTCATCTTTCTTAAAAATAGCACTGTAAGGTACAGTTTGCTACTAGAACAGTGCAGACAGGTCTATCAACCACTGCCTGAAGAAAATCTCGGTATAAGAACTATATTCAATCTTGGCTGATCAAAAATAAATCCATGAACATTTGGACGCTGGTGTTGCAGTGATGTTCTCTGAGTTACATAAACACAAAACTCCACATGTAAGCAGTAATCCCAGCAGCCACCCTTGAAAATAAAACTGTTTCCAGGGTCTTTTTTTGAGATAGCCACTAAATACCAGAGGAGTAGGAAGGACCTCTGCAGAAGACTGGTCCTACCACAACAATACAATCCATCAATAATTAATGTGAAATAGTAACTTGCAGCAATGCCCCTATTTAAGTATGTCTGCATCACCATTTTCCTCTGTAACTCTCACACTTGTGCCGCTTCATTACTGACAAGTAGAGATTTAGATGTCAAGAGTCAAACTGGACAACCTGAACTTCAATGCTGGTAGCAGTCAGTGTTAGTACTGGTTCTAAAGAAAATGAGAGATGAAGAAAATGACTAGTATGAACAAAAGCAATGATGGAAAAAACACAGTGACAATGAATATAGGTCTGTTAATCTGTTAATCAGCTGGAACAGTGTTCTGATTATATTTCTTATCATAACAGTTCCGTTTGAGATGTACAAGTGCATCTCAAGCCTTTGAAGTGCATTTGTAGCATTTCACGGCAGAAGTTATTATTCTTTCAGGGTAGAAGAAATAAATAAACCAGCATTCTAACACTTGAAGAAAGTATCTGCCCCTTACTGTTTCATAACATGTGAAAAATCTCCAGTGGCCTTCTGTTTCTTTTTACTTTATCAGTCTTAGAGGGCATGATGTGGGGAAGAATGGGAAGTTTCTTATTGCTGCCCATCTATATTTCTGCAGCCTGCTGTCACAAAGGGCTTCGTTTTGAAGGGGGTTGTTGCATGTTCACAAATTGCAAACCCCTACAAGAAACGTGCAATGTTTTGAGCTGAAGTAGCAGTTTCCATGCTGCTGGAGTTGTAACAGCATCTAATTTTAGAGCTACAATGAAACTGTCGGGATTACCCAGAGGGGACACTACTCCAGCAAATTAATGAGGTTATGCACAAAGAAAGGGTTTATTACAATAAGAGATGGATGTTTGTCAGATCAGTGATGTGATTACAGGATGGGCTATAAAGGAAAGACCATTGGGAACTATACGGAAAATGATTCTTTTCTAAATATTAAACAAAATGTAAAAGCAAACCATTATGAAATTTGCTAATTTCCCTGATCTCTTCCTACTAGTAAATAGGCACAGTTTAAAAAAAAATAATGAAATTTATATTCTGGCTTAGGGCAAAACTGTCATCGTCCTACCTAAGGGAAAATGTTCTAATACATATATATATATGTATGTATATTATATATATGTGTATATATATGTATTTTTTATATATATATATATATATATACAGAGAGAGAGATTGAGAAAGGGTTCATTTACATGAAAACAGTGATATACAGAGCACATGAACTGACAGCAGAGTTCACTAGTGGTACTATAATCAAGAAGCCTACTAGCAGGATACAAAGTCTGTATGATCTACACCTAGGATTTCAGTCCAGGATCTATAGAGAAATCAAACTTCTTTACATAAGTACTACAAAGGTTTCTAAAAATCCACACTGAGGTGATTGTAAAAGGAAGAAGGCAATTATTTTTTCTTCAGGATAAAGGTTCGTCAAAAATTAGGTGTTTATATAACATCTGTAATTGCTGCAAGTTTCAGTATAGTAAAATTCCTACCCTTGTCTTTGGTATGTCCTGATAGACTGAATCACAGTTGCAGAAGTTAGTTACCGATTCCCACTTTTTGACATTTCCATGTTTAACTCACACTGATTTTTGAGAGATTGAGAAACACATTGAACTTGAGGAAAATAAGTAGACAAGTCAATGGGCATGGAACAATCATCTGCTTGAGGGATATCTGTATCAACAAGGGGAAGTAACTATTCAAAGCTGCACAAGAAACTGTAATTTTGGTAGGACAGGCAGAAATAGCAAAGCAGAGAAAATTTTAACCCATCTCTTAAAGGGGGGTTTAGTTCAGAACTTGTAGTTACACAGAACAAAGCAAAACCTGGTGGTAATTTGCAGTCATGCTTTGGAAAGGCTAGTCAGCATCTAGTCAGTAAAAGCTAACTGTACAATTATCTTCTCCTTTAACTAAAGACTCATAGGAGACTTCCAGGTGGTACAGGCTGAGGAAAGTCCAACCTCCAATTTTTTGTTCTTCAGCAGGTTAATGGAATTTATGACTAGTTTCACTTTAAAGGAATATTTGCACCTCTTCATCTCTTACTGCTTCTTGAATATAGCAATTTAAAAATAGAAATTAAATTAAAACCGCTTTAAAAATGAAATAATGTTTAGTTGAAACTAGGTCACTTTGTGTTAGGTCATTGAACAAAAGTTTCCAAAAAGCCTTTGTCAACAGCTGGTTAAAAAAAACCCAAAGGAGAACTTGGCAACACATCTAATGCCAAAAGTTAAACAAAAAAAAAAAAAAAAGAGAATCACACTCTTCCACAAAATAGAAAACGAGAGCCAGTGGTAAAGGTAATAAAAAGTGGCACAGCTACTCCTATCACAACAGCTCTGAAAACCTGTACTTCAATATGAAATAAAAAAATAACTTGGTCTGGAAGAGAATACAGCAAATCGGAAATGCCTCTGAGTGGAATAAGCAGGAAAGGACAGTGTGACGTGGCACAGGAAAATTCTCACTTTCCATTTTAATGGCTCTATGTTTAAAAAGATGGTGTCTGAGAACCTTAGATGATCTCTGAGGTCCCCTCCAACCTAAGCTATTCTATGCATAAGAGGCCAAAGCAGCCTCTGGAAGCCCTGACAGCTTCAAGAAACATTTCTCCACTCCAGGCTATTTCATGAGGAGCCAATGCAAATCTGTGGCACAGACTGATAGAGATTGAGCTCAAGAGATGCAGCAGGCCCACAGTCCATGCAGCGCTGGGACATATAGGAAATTTGGACAACATCCAACAGACTTCAGAAGTGTTTATACATCTCCCAGAACCATTTCTACAGGATACAACTAAAGCCTTGAGGAAAACTCTGAATGCGAAAAGCCATTTTAAAGGGCTAAAATTTGGCCATATACAAGTATTGGAAGCCTGGCCCCTCATTCCACTGGTGTTTGGGACAGACAAACTCTAATGGTGACCTGCAAGTACCTATGATCTGTTAGAATCCTTCCTTTGTACTAGGTGGAAGCTTATAAACAATGAAAAACAATTAAGTGGAGCTCTGAGGAGTTGAATTCAGTTAAACAACTACAACTTCAGCAACATTCCAAAAGGTTTCCAAACAAGCACATTCGCACCAGTTGAACAAGCAGGTTAATTAGGTCCATCAGGGGTTTATTGATAAGCAGAAGGTCTTCAGCAGCCTGTGTGTCCCCTCCTGTGCCAGATTTCTGTGCCTGAATAAGATGAGAGAAAATTAAAAGTGACCTTGGCAACTGTTCTGTTACATGAAACATGTTAGGTTCACTAGGTGGTTGAAGTTATGAGGGAAGTCTGAAAGGAGATTTATTTCCTCTTTTCTAGTGAAGCATCCCAGGGCTACCAAGGAGCAGCTATGCTCATGGTATCCGTTACAATCAGCACAAAGGCCTCATGCTGTCACAGCCACTGTGCGCAGGCTCATTTTTGCAGCAAAATGCTAGAAACTGCATATACAAAAGGAATCTCCAGAGTCATTAATGTTTTATGTATTAGCAATCTCTTTCAACATGACTATTTTAACATTAAAGTTCAACTAATTATTTTTTCTTCCTTTATCAGGAAAAATTTTAGCACCAACCAAAAAGGGAAAAACTAGTTTTGCCCTTCTGACTCACACTGTACCCTGAAATAGTAACAACAATTAAATTATTTTTGAAAGAGGAATAATAAATTCTTCAAGTGACCACAATGTATGTCAAGATCTGTTACTATTTGTCATCCCGACTACTGTAACCACTGTTAACTCCCCTCATCAAAATGCACTGCCATGCTAGGCAGGACTACTTAAGACAAGGTATTGTAACATCAAATCTAAATTGAGTTTCTTCCAAAAATTAAAAAACCCACCACCAGTGGGTTTTCACTTATAAACCAGTGAAAGATGTGGTTTATAACATAACTGATTATGTAAATCTGGGTAGGAAAAAAAACCCTCTCAATTTTCAACTCCCACTTCATACTTTAAGCCTCCTTAAAAAAAATGCCAAGCCCAAACTAAACCACAGAGAACCTTTTCAAAACAAAGAAGCTATGTCCTTGAAGATATCCTAACATGAAGAGTACATGGTGCCTCTTCCTGCCTAAATACAGAAGTTAAATTCCACTTGGCTAATGAAGAAATCTGTTAGACCGTACGTGTAAAGCCTGGCGTACAACATCGACCATGTATGTCAGTACATAGCACAAAATCTCGAGCAAGGTGAGCAGGAGCATGTTTTCTCTTTTGGTGTTGCATTTGTCACGTGCCTCCAACAGAGCCATGGCTTCAACTAGGAGGTGACAGATATGATGAGCAAATCCTGCATGGAAAAGGAGACAAAGAAACAGACCATCAGGAAGAGAACAATGTGGAAAGTAACATTAAAAATAATAGATTAGCATAAAAAAAACCTCCTTATGATACATGATGAATAGCATTTTGTCCCTTTCTCCATTATTTTATTAGCTCCCCTCCTGTTTGGTGCAGCTCATAGGAGTTAAATTGACATAATCAAATCTACTAGCCACATGGAAAATTACGTTTAAATCCTAAACTTTTCTGGTACCCAGGTCCCCTTCACAACACTCCTTGTGACAAGAACTCAGGGACATCTCCAGGCTGTTATAAAACGAGCTGCCAAATCAATTGATTTCATTTCAAAGCAACATTAATTTGACACTGACTCTCTTATTTTCAAATAAAAAAAGTGACTGAGTTCATTATACTTGATCTTTAAAATGATCTTAATTTTTTTCTTTTAGAGTTTCATAAGGAAAGAAACATACTTTCTTCCTTGCCAAGTACATATTTACATTTGTTATCCATCTTCTTTTAAATCAGCAACCAATTAGCCATGCTGTGACTTGGGTGCACATGCAATATACGGAATCACAAAATTATTGAGGCTGGAAAAGACCTCAAAGATCATCAAGCCCAGCCTATGACCTAACATCACCACAATCACCTAGACCATGGCACTACGAGCCACATCCAGTCTTTGCTTAAACACCTCCAGGGATGGGGACTCACTCCACCACCTCCCTGAGCAGTCCGTTCCAGTGTCTGATCAACTTTTCCATGAGAAAGAGCTTCCTAACATCCAACCTAAACCAACTCTGCCACAGCTTCAGGCCCTGCCCTCTAGCCCTGTCACTAGTTGCCTGGGAGAAAGAGCCCAACCCCCATCTGTCTACAACTTCCCTGCAGGTAGTTTTAGAGAGTGATAAGGTCTTCTCTGAGTCTCCTTTTATCCAGGAGAAACAACCTCAGCTCCCTCAGCCTCCTCTAGGACTTTCCCCTCTAGTCCCTTCACCAGTTTTGTTGCTCTCCTCTGGACCTGCTGCAGCAACTCAAATCTCTTTCTTGAAGTGAGGGGGGCCCAGAACTGCACACAGTACTCCAGGTGAGGGAGTACTCCAGTACCCAATACAGGGGGAGAATTACATCCCAGGTCCTGCTGGCCACACGATTCCTGATACAAGCCAGGATACCATTGGCCTTTTGTGCCATCTGAGCACACTGCTGGCTCATGTTCAACCAGTTGTTGACCAGTACTCCCAGATCCCTCTCTGCCAGGCCACTCTCCAGCCACTCATCCCCCAGTCTGTAGCACTGCATGGGGTTACCATGGCCAAAATGTATTACCTTGCACTTGGCCTTTTTAAACTTCATACTGTATACTAGTAATATATTCACTTCTAGTCCCCAAAAATGACTAAAGTATTTCACTGAAAGAAACAAACTACTTCTATGAGTTATCCTTTAAAACGTAATTGCATATATTTATTGCAAACATCAGCAGAAGATCAAAATGAAACATTGTAGAATACAACAATCATGCTATTCAGTTTTAGAGAGTAGCAAATCGGTGGGGTGTTGAATTATTTCAGCTTTGAAAGATGCCCATAAATTAACTAAATTTCCAAGCAGTATTTTCTTCCCCTCTTTGTCTACCCTTAGTACTTTCCTCAGGAAATTAAACACAAACCCATTCATTTAGAACCCAGTCACGGGTCAGGATCATTAAGTCTTGTGCTCTCATATCTCATATCATTTGTGTTTTTATGATTACTAGCATTATTCTTTCACTACAGTTTGACTGATGGGCTACAGCAAAGACTAAGCTTTGAATTTCCTGAAGTTCTGTCTGCATAAAACAAACTCTCAACATTTTATCAATCCAATCTTGCATGTTTAATTTACTTCCCCTGTTTTTAAAGTGCAGTTTCTGCAGTTCAGCTCTGAATACTTCACCCAGAAATGAGACTGCATGCAGAGACACGTTGAATTGATGTCACCAACACCCACCAAAAATTAAAAAATCCCAGATGTAACCATACTTCTACCCAATACAAAACCCATGGTTGTTATTATGCCTTTTTTCACCAGGCTAAATTAGAGTAAACCTAAGAAAATAATCCAGGAGGAGTTGGTCCTTATCAAAGCATTGTCCAAGAACCTGCTCACAAAGATGTGTCAAAGTACACTCTGCTTATCCTCCTACATGACCACAAAATTCACACCACATCACAATGGAGTCATCCTATTATTTCTCAACAGCTTAACACAAATCCATGAAGACAGTGACCTGGAGGTTAGTGCTGAGAAGGGCACTTCCAAAGGAAGGGATTTTATGGGTTCCCATCAAAAAATTTTTAGACATTTCCTCTCTCGATGGTATCTGCCTGAGTCTCACAACTACCTTGTTTCTGCTGTCTGGTGAATGAGGATGTTTGAACTGAATGCTCAACCTTCTCCCCATCCCCTAATAAGTGGATTTTTATATAGGCAGATACACCCCCCTCATAGAATGTTATGGACGAAGAAAAGCATGGTAAATCAGGAAATTTCAGAATAAATACCTTTCCTGGACTTAAAATACCTTAGGAAAACTTAGCACATCAAAACTTTATTATAAAAGCCACCTAAAATACAACACTGGCCCAAATGTTCCCTAACAGGCTCCATGATTTACACAGGAGTTTGACAAACACTTGGTTCTATATTAAAAAAAAAACAAACAAAAACCAGACTAATCTTGTGGCCAAATAAAGTTCCAGACATGCTCTTTAAAATACTTTGCTGTGTCCCAACAAAATGAAAGTCACAGGCCACAATTACAGTCACATAAATAAACTCCTTGCTTGACAAAATACGCATTGCCTTCACAAGAGAAAGTTGGGAAGCTGCTATAGGTTACAGTGACCATGAAAAAACTTAAGAGAAGGGTAATGGCCTTGATGGCCACTGTAACCAGTTTGCTCCAGAAGTAGCTTCAAAAATAAAGACTAAAATGTCTCAGCATTGTAAAAATTGAATCTCAAAAAACAGTCCAAAAAAAAAAAACCCAAATATCAAGCCTCAGTGAAATTTTCCACTATTCATTTTTCACACAGAAATAAGGATTTCGTATTCAAACTCTTGTGCTTATAAATGAATATAATTGAAATTAAACAAAGGATCTGTTCTAACTGCAGTCCCAGATTCCTATTCGGGATGCAATTCTTTTAATTCCTAGCCACAGACCTACAGTATTTCACAGAAGTTATGTTTACAGCAGAGTATTTCTCCTGTCCAGAGACTGCAGCCAGGAGCTGAACACATTGCTAACGGTGACTGAACGTGGACTGTGACAGCTATGCTTGTGTTTTACCAGTGCTTTCAAAAGATAAAAGGAGTCTTTTGGCCCCTGATACCAGTGATCGGACAGAATGTGCCATGATACCTTCTGGAATGAAAGCTGAGAGGATATATTTTATTTGCACCTATTAGCAAGATGGATAAAGGAAAAGAAATCTTGGCTTCCAAGTGGTACCACACATCAAAGGACATATAGCACAGGAAGTAATCTTCTAGACAATCCTTTCATGCCTACCAGCAATTAGAGCATTCAATAAACCTGGCTGCTTGCAGCCAAAGATGCTGTTAGAGCAGGTGCGTATCTCTTGAACAATGCCTTGAAACCCCCAGCCTGGACAGCGAAAAGGCTTTGCTTTGTTCTTCATCTCTGCAGAGATGTTCTTCCTGTTTGTGTTTCACCTACACACCAGATTCCCCAGGGACCTTATCAAATAGAGAGGCACTAGGCATTTTTATCCTGATTTGTAAAAAATCATTCAAAATAACATATTTGGAATGAGAAACAGTATTACCAGACTAACTAGAAAACTTCCCACTTAATGTCCATGAAAAAAAAAATCTATTGTTATGAGGAAAAAAATCTCACTGTTATTCTTTCACACAGGAATTAGCTTCTCAGCACCTGAGCACTTAAGATAACCCACAAAGTCATAAAGATTCTTCATAAAAACCTTATTGCCTACATAAATTGTGATTTAATTTGCATTCATTGCATTAGAGCCCTAGAACTCAACATTTCCCCTTTGAACAACAGGCAACAGAAATCAAATAACATCTTTAAAGTAATGGCATATTTTAAAGGATGTGTTTTGCTTTTATTGCTATTTTTGCTTATTATTTGTCTGTGTCTAGGTTTTAGAAACTCTTTTGTTACTACTGTAATATTATTGAGGGAAGAATAAACTGGGACAGAATTAGATCAACAATTTTAAGAATCAGTGAGTTACAGATGTCAGATCAAGAGGAAAGAAAATTAGGGCTGTTCAACAGAGCAATTGTATGACTGAAAATTATTTTCTGTTCTGGTCTTAAAAATAGTATCTAAAGGAAAAAATGTTGCCTGTATTACTAGAATGTATGGGGGTACCACCAAGTGTATGGAATAGCCAACTAAAAGAAAACAAAATGCATTCTCTCTCATTATAAAAAGCAGTGTAATAATAAAAAAATTCTGTTCAATGAACTATTCTTTGCATTCAGGAAGATCAGGAGTCAGTAAAAATTCAATAAAGTCTGTTGATTTCCTGCTCAGAAAGATCAAGCCTGCAACTATTACCATGTGATAAAATACAGGGGGAAATTTACACCCTGGGCTTAATTTAGAACTAGAAATTCTTCTAAAGAGATTGCTATTTTAATAATAGACTTCCTGTCACACAAGATTAAACATTGTTTATCTCCTTCAAATATCCTAATGTGCTTCTGTTTCAACTTTCCCTTCTACCAAAATCCTTGAGATACTTCATACAAACTTTGTGAGGTGCCTTTTTTGACAAAGCATGAACAGCCCAGATAGGAACAGTTCAGAATGCAGATAGAGCCCCTCAAGGGCTGTCACAAAAGCTGTGTGCAGCTTTGAACAACATTACCAGCACTAATTGTTCCAGCCAGGCCTTTGGAGTCCCTGGATTCTGAGTGATAAGGACCCGTGAACTTAGGCTTCAGAAAATTCTCTGTAGTTCTCAGTTTTAAGCTGGAAAAACACAACAGTTGACTACTGTTCCCACATACATTCAAAATATTTCCCATATACAATCCACAGTATTCAACCCAATAAAGGTAAAGCCCCCCTCATATCCCCTGACAGGCAAGTCATGCCCTGTATGAAAAGCATTTAATATTTATTCACTTTGGGTTTTTTTTCCTTACATTTTTCCTATTCTTACTATGACATCGTCTTTGTTGTTAAACTGTTCTGATCACAGCCCATGACTCAGTTTTCACTTTTACCTTCTGATTCTCCTCCAATCTCACTGAGGAAGGGGAGTAGGCAAGTGGTTGTTTCATGGATAACTTTCTGGTGATTTTTTTCTATCTTTATACAATACATTTAGTGGTTTTGTTGCCATCCAGAGAAGTAAGCCCCATTACACAGCAGTATCATTGGCTAAAAAGCTCAGTGTCACAATCTGTGCATGTTAGTGAAGAAATATCATCTTTTAAAAGTGTGAATACACCCATAAAAAGCACTTTTGCCAAATCTCACAGGAATGTAGATTAGAAGTTTGAGTAAGCAACTTGCTACACGATAATGCAATGTGACAAGCAAAGAAAGAATGGCCCTAAGGAAAGTTAAGACAAGTTGAAACTAAATGGATACAGGTAAACAAGAGTTTTCCAAAGTTTTTTAACTGATCTTTTTAAAAGGTGAGTGGCAACAGGGTAAAAAACCCCTATTAGGTTATTGTAAAAACTGGGAAAAGACAGAAAAGATTTTTAGGTTTTATAATGATAGCTTGTTTCTGCCCCTATTCATCTTAAAAAAAATAAATTAAAAAAAACCAAAGGGGAAGCACATCTCTATTTCTTCTACCAAAAAGAAGGAACAATAAGAAGCTGCAATATCTTCTGACAGTGCAGATACATCAGTGAAAACCTTTAAATCATATTTATGAAACAATCCCCCAGCCCAACATTTATCAAGGTAATGCCTTAAACGAAGATTTACACTGATTTGCTAAAAAGTCAGATCTCCACCACATTGAAAGGATCTAAAATAAAACAAAGCAGCCCTAACAAATTAAATCAGTTTTTCACCAATTTGTCCAGTACAGAGACCTGGTCTGCATAAAACCAGGGTTTGTTATTATCAATTAGCAAAATGAAGTTCTTCCAGAAGGATGAAATAAGCACACGTGAATATGACCATTTTTCCTATGACAGAGCAATGATTGACATAGTTTAATTTGGTGTGTAGTGTTTTGTACTTTCACAACTTTACACCTCCCTCAAACTGGCAGTTATCATTGCTTTCACAGAGACTCTTCTAACATCTAGAACAGGAAATATCTGATAGTCCAGCAATATCCACAGTATTCAACCCACTTCTTTTTTCAACTATAGCTCCACTTTAAATTTATTCCATGAATATCATCTTTTACCTTAGTAATTCTATCTGACATGCTGCACAGGGACATTGTCATAATCAGATTTTAATTCATAACCTCTAACAATTTAAATAGGTTGTGTCATCAGTAGTTAACAGTAGCTCATATGATAGCTACGCTTTTGCCTAGGTAGCCATTTTTCCCTCAAACATACAACATTTAGAGTAAATCCAAAGGCAATGATCTCTAGAGGGGAGGAAGAAATACTGGGTTTTTACAGTTAAGTGTCTGAGAAGGTACATAAAGCTTTCAATAAATTTTTCTCCCTTTTTTCATAATCCTGAGTTTGTCATCGGGAAGTCTTCAGATATTCACACCCTGGACTGGGTACAGTTGAGTAGGATTCAATGATCTTAAAGGTCTTTTCCAACCTAAACAATTCTACAATTCTAGGTAGAAAAACAATGCCCTAAATTTTAACATAAAAATTAAATTTCCTAAGCAAGTTTTCTACTTCCAAACATCAATGATTACTCAGCCAAAACCTTATGTCCTAGGTTTTGTCTAGGAATTAGAGCGGTATATTACAGCTGGCATATCAGAAATATAAAAGTGTAAGTTTAGGATTGCCAGGTTTCCAGAACTAGCAAGACAAGATGTCACAACCTGTTGAGCTTTTATTAACTTTTTAATCTTTTGAAGCCTTAGCAAGCATGCTGTGACATTTAGCACCTCATGGGTTCAGCTCTCACCACACCAGGCTTGGTTCCACTTGAACAGCACAAGTGTGTCTCACACCAATTACCGTTTCTATTCCCATCCCTTTCAGATGACTTTATTGTTGAATATCACAGGATGACACAGGTTATTTTTTCCTCAAAGACTTCACTACTACCATGCTATTTTGACGTGAATATCACCTTTCTTTTATGATATCAGACTTCTAACTTTACCTATGTGGTGTTAGGCACTCCCAACTGAGCGCATTTTTTGGAAGAAAAACATGTCCTAGTACTGTTAAGAAGTATTCTGAACTTCGTAACACCATCACAAAGATTAAGCAATTGAAAGAGCACTGGCTAGGAAAGCAGATTCTTAAAAAGTGTGCAATGGGCAACACAAATGCCTTCTGGAGACTGAAAGTAAACTTTCAGTTCTATTAGGAACTGAGAGAAGAATATCCTTCAAAGAGTCAGGTAAGTTAGAACCCAAAGGATTCTATCTGGAGAGCTCAGAATTCACTGTCAATTACCTATCACTGTGTTGAAGATCTCTGGATATTAAAGACTCAAGACATTTTATTTTCCAAAAAAAGGTTAAAGTTGGATGTTAGTCTCAGGAGTGCCACTTTTTGGATATGCAATATTTAACAATTTAACAACACAACACACAAAGACATTCAAAATTTAATTAATCTCTTGCCATTTGACTAAAAGTCAAAGCAGTGGACCACAAGATATAATACAGATACCTCACCCATGAAAGTTCATCTTTCTTTCATAAAGTGCAAATGAGTTACAATGACAATCTGACTACAAAGTGTATTGCAGATCTCTTCCTTTTTAATAGTAGTCCCTGCTTTAAGAATAGAACATGGCTTCTTAATTGAACATAACTACTGTGGCTGACATTTTACATTTCCACCAAGAGTCCTACCTTAGGAACTTCAGGGTGGGGGGTTTTTGGGGATGTTTTTTTTGTTTTGGTTTGGTTTTTTTTGTTGCTTGTTTTTTTCAAACACAAACTGCTTGAAGTACCGCATACTACTACAAAGTAAATGGGAAATGAATACAGAGAAGACCAGGAATAAAAACCAGTTAATAGATCTTTACAGATCTATTAACTATTTACCTATTAGTAGACCTCAGGATACAATGTAAATTTGAGCATACGTAATTTAATCAATGTTAATGAAAGCAGAACTCACAGATGAGGTTTCACCTCCATCAGCAAAAGCTACTGTAGTCCAGGACATAAACCCAGACCAGTTACCTCCACTTGAAAGAAAACTCTCACATTTACATTATAATTTCACTTTCAAGTAGAAATTAATCTTTTGGGGTTTTGCAATCTCGTTTTCATAAGGACAGTGCAAGATAATAGGTTGCAAACCTCCAACTTTTGTAACATTTTATAAATTAGAAACTTTAGGTATTAAAATAGTTTTCTTTCTGTAAATATGCATACATATTTATATATCGGCATGTTATATACTACACTGTTCCCATTGCTGTACATTAGCTTGGGACATTTAACTGAGAAGCCCATGCTATTGCCTTTCCCTACACTATGGCACTAACTTGGGTCTCTCTCATCTTCTCAGATATTATAATAAAATCAATACATACTTTGTACACTTGAACCTTTATGCTCTCTTCAGTTAACTTAAAATTGTCCAATGTATACAAAAGACAGGGAAAGAGAAAAGAAATAGATGGGTAGACAAACAAGACAGAGGAAAAAGAATAAGTCATATTCTTAGAAGACCACGCTGAAAACATGACCACTGTTGTCTTAGCTTTTTGCAATCCCGGCTTTTCACAAGAGACCCTCTAATCTCAGTTCCCTTAACTAATTCCAGTCCCAGTAATTAAACTAATCATGCTATTCCTCTCTGATTAAGTGGAAATTGTCATTAATGTGAACTGAGAGAATGATTGATAGATGATAACATAAGTACAGGCGATTTTAAATTCCCTCTGCAATTTTTGCTACATAAGCTATTCTCCATTTCACCTTTAAACATTCCAAGTGGTTATCATTACATATGTGATGTATTTTTACACTAAAGGACATGGTCCAGGGGAGAGAGAAATTAATGCCACCCAGTATGCAAGTAACTGAAATGCAGTCATGATTGATATATTTATATAATGTATATTTAATATTTATGTAAAAATCACACAACTTGTAATGAAGCAAGTGTCATCAGGCAAGGCTTCCTTGAGAAAGGGGCAGTTCAAGATGTAAACTGCAACCTGTTAAAATAAAACTTTACCACCTAATTCAACTTCCTTGAGTAAGAAAATTCTGAAGGCTAAGAGGCACAAGGAGAGAGTGAAGAAGGTCTACAAAAGATCTGTCAGTAAAGATGCTGCTTCTTGACAGCTAAAGAAAGGCACAGACAGAACTGAAAAGAAATTCTCATAATCATTAACATCTTGACTCTAGAATACCCAAAACCTTGACAGGACACATCCACTGACCTGAGCGCCTTAAAATGTTTAGCAAGTATTTAGGGGCTTTGACTTCTAAAGCTCCGTATATAGATTAATTATCACACTGTAATGGGAAAATAAGGGAAACTGATGACCCATAATACTTTTCCTTCAGCTTTTTTTTTTTTAAAGGCAGCAGAATAGCTCATGAATGTTGAATGACTTCATTAACAGCATGGACACAGCATTAATAGGATGGAATAACATGCGCCTTCAGCAAGTTTGCAGGTGACATTGAAACGATGAAGGCCTCAAGAAGCTGAAGAGCCCAATAAATGGACAAATACAAAGTTCTGCACTTGGGGAAGAATAAATTTGTGTAGCCACACAATTATTGAACAGCCACTATAGAATATAAATACATACAGGTCTGCAGTTTCATACAGTGCCAGGTACCACAGCAGGCTGAAATGTCTGTAGTAAGGAGAGTAAGATAAATGTGACATACCTTCTTTGAAGAGTAGCATCATGTTAGTGTTTTTGCTGGCAACCATGTTGCTCAGCAAGGCAATTACAGTTTGCATTGTATTTCCCAGTATATTGTCTTGGTGATCCTGTAAAAAAAGATATAACAACATAACTTTAATTAAAAATAATCCCGCTTTCTCTTGACAAGGTTAGAGGGTGACTATTGCCTTTTTAAAATACAGTAATACAAACCCAATACTTGCCCAATCCTCTAAAATTCAACAATTAAAATACTAGAAAAGCAGATATTATCTACTTAGATATTTATCATTTCAGGGGGCCAAACCTAAACTCTTCAAACAACACCTCTCCCACATTCTTTAGAACTGAAAGAATCCCTAGTTAGATCTAAAATTTTAGGACTTCAAAAAATGACATACAGCTTCATTGACCTAATTGCTATATATTTAAAACCAGGAACATCTCCCTTGTAGGATATGCCTTTTATTAATGGTATTCATTTTAATTTTTTCCATTTCAGCTTGATAACCTGCAATAAGTCATAAAATCTGTTCACATACTTGTAAAAGTAAAAATTCATTTCACATGAACATTAAAGATCTATTACTGTATTCAGTTCAGTCACTTACACTATCTTTCTCCTGCTTAATAATTCCTTCAGTGATTTTTTTCATAAAATACCATGAAATATGCATGCTAAGGCATAATCCATTTACAGATAAAGAAATAAATAAATAAATACAGCTTCCTATTCTACTTCAGGCTGTATGACTTTTCTACTTGTACTACAGTACTTCAAACTGTATCACAAGTTGAAGAGACAAGGAAGAAAAGCTCACAGCCTTTTGAAGGACTGTAGTTTCCCACCAAACCTTGAAAAAAATACATATGCAAGTTCCATTTGCTTCACATAGCATCATAAATGACATCTCAAGGAGTACAATAAATATGTGTTACCCTGAAGACTTAAAGTAAACCTGATAAATGTAAAAGTAATGTTGCAATATATAACATTACCTTCTTCAAAAAGTAATGTAGCCAATATAGAAAGGAGATACCATAAAGCCATGCCTACAACTACCTGAAATAGGGTTGGAGAGAGGTGGAGGGGCTGGTCTCTTCTCACAAATAAGAAGTGATAGGACAAGAGGAAATGGCCTCAAATTGCACCAAGTAAGGTTTAGGTAAGGACCTATGGAAAAACCTTTTCATGGAAAGGGTCATCAAGCCTTGGAACAGGCTGCCCAAGGAGATGGCTGAATTGCCATAGAATCACAAGGGATTGGAAGGGACCTTGAAAGATCATCTAGTCCAATCCCCCTGCCACAGCAGTATCACCTAGACCAAGTAGCACAGGAAAATGCCCAGGGAGGTCTTGAACATCCCCAGAGAATGAGACTCCACAACCCCCCTGGGCAGTCTGTTCCAATGCTCTGTTACCCTCACTGGGAAGAAGTTCCTTCTGATATTTGTATGGAACCTCTTACGTTCCAGCTTGTACCCTCTGACCCATCACCAGATGACCTTGAGAAGAGCCTGGCTCCATCCTCCTGACACCCACCCCTCACATGTTTCTAGACACTCATGAGGTCACCCCTCATCCTCCTCTTCTAAAAGAAAGCTAAAGAGACCCAGCTCCCTCAGCCTTTCCTCATAAGGGAGGTGCTCTACATCCTTCATCATCTTTGTTGCTCTACGCTGGACACCTTCCAGCAGCATTGTGTCCTCCTTCAACTGAGGGGCCCAGAACTTAACACAATACTCCAGATGCGGTCTCAGTAGTGCAGAGTAGAGGGGGAGAAGAACCTCTCTTGATCTGCTAACCACCCTGCTTCTGATTCTCCCCCCCCACTCCCCCACCCCGATGCTGTTGGCCCTCTTGGCCACAAGAGTACATTGCTGGCTCACAGTCATCCTGCTGTCCACTAGGTCCCTTTCTTCTACACTGCGCTCCAACAGGTCAGTCCCCAACCTGTCCTGGTACCTGTGGTTGTTCTTGCCCAGATGCAAGACTCTACACTTACCCTTGTTGTACCTCATTAAGTGTGTCTCTGCCCAGCAATCTAGCCTGTCCAGGTCTCGTTGAATGGCAGCACCATCCAGCTTTGCGTCATCAGCAAACTTGCTGACAATGCACCCTAATCCCTCATCCAAGTCATTAATGAATAGAACTTGAGATCAAGGACAGGATTTGGTGTGATCTTGGGACTGCTGGGTTAATGGTTGGTCTCGACTTTTCCAACCTAAATGGTTCCATGACACTGTAGATGGTTCTTGATGAGGTGTTAAGTAAAGCATTGCCTGTAACTTCTTAACTAAGTCATCACTGATTGCTGTTAGACTGAATTTTAGAGGTTTATATGAAAAGGTTTAACTTCTTCATAATCTATCAAGGAGCAAAGCTGATCTAATTTGTGTGCACAGCACCACAGACCATGGACTTTTAATGAACAGTACACTTGACAGCTTTAATAAAACATAGCATTTGCCAGCAGAGATAATTAGAATTGAAGCAGCAAAAATTCTAGTGTTTGGCAACACAGATGAAACAACTTCATTAAAATGTACAGCTTTGGTGAATGAAAAGCAGGAAAGCACTGGACCCTGAAGAATCAGCCTTCTCAAAACTAATTGCTTCAATGCTTAAAAAGGACAGCTATGAAATACCAAGGGCATAACAAGGAAATACTGTATATATAAAAAAAGGAACCATCAAAAATAAAACAAGCTTTTCAAATATGATTGTGACTGTATTTAAGTCATTAAGCTTTCATTCCAATTTTGAAGGGTTGTATGTTAACAAATCAGCTGAAATATATTTTTAAAGTCAGTTAGGTAAGAGGTTGTGAATTAGCAAGGCAGGAGTATGAATCTCAGCAAGACACTACAGCTAACCCTGTCATTTCTCTTCCTTTAAGTTAGAGCAACATAAGCAAGCTACAGTATTTTAAATACATTTTAGGTAACAGATTACAATTGTGATTAAAAGTTACCAATTTGAGAGGCTTTGCATCAATGCCTCCTACTCACGTATCAAAGAATTGATAAGAAAATGCACTAAATGCACCATATACAGCAATACTGCTGGTCGGTCAATGGAATCAGTGATTAAACTGGGACAAATCCATGAGCAATAAATTGGGGGACATAACAAATTAGTAGCTCAATTTTTCACATGCTAAATCTATTGAAAGAAAATAACAGAGATTAACCATATCCATACTGTATTTACTAACGTAAGCTACTTTACTGAAAAACAAAAGTAAACAAGCTATGTTGGCTAATCTTGTCTAACATTTTGTGGCTTTTGCTACATACGACTAGTTATGTATAAGCTGAAAGCTTATAAATATGGATCTCTAACCTTAAGGTAATGCTGTTTTCCTTAATGATGATCAAAATCAGAACTTAGCACAGCTATGTCTCTTTGTCTCTGGTTTTCCAAAAGAACAGTTCAAACAGAGCTAATGTTACAGCAGGGCTCTAAAGAACATGTCTCAACAGAATCAAAAGATGAAATTTGTTAAGTTTCTGTCAAGATCATTCAAGTATTTATTTTGTACAATAAATATTAAGAATTTAAATTACAAATATAGCCAATGTCTCTCTTTTATAATTTCATTCCCAAATTGTGCAAGAATATGACTTCAAAGAATGGATCCATGAACAAGAACAGTATTTCTATGACCATTATTAATAGCATTACTACTTTTTTCCTTTAATAGGACCACTTCATGCTTCAGACTTGTGGAAGTTGAAGAAACCATGTTAATACAAGAAAGAAAAATTAAGTAGCACGTTAAGGATTACATAACTGTTCTATGCCAGCAATCAGGTTTATAAAGTATGTAAGGATATTTCACATACCAATTTTTGTCTAATTTTTGGACAAAGAAGGGATAAATTTTGATGTCAGAAAATAATAAAAAGCCATGCGATACAGTCACTTTCCCAACTTGTGTTTTCAGCATTAATTAAAAGCTATCCATTAAACAATTTCAGAATGACAGACATCCATCAACTGACATCCTTCCTCCACATGGATTTTACTTTGATATAAAAGACACTTTACCATCAAAAGGAAAGAAGTTCAGATGAGTTTGGGGAATTTGCTGGTGACATTTCTAATTTGGAGAATGCAGATTCATTAGACTTATCCAAAAGGATCATATTAGAATTGACTGGAAAATGCTCAAAAGGTTCAGAATGGAATTTCTGCTTAAAATCATAAAGAAGCATATGCTCAGTTAAAGCACTCACCTAAGAATACTGAGAATTTAGTTTCAAGTCTTGGCTGGAATTCAGTTGTTGGGGGATTTAAGTATTGGTCTCATCAACTCTGCATTCCTGAATCCATCACCAGCTGTTAAAAATGGGTCTGTATCTCTCTATATCCTTCTCTATAGTTAAATTAGTTGCTAAATTAGTAGTTACAAGCAGAAACTGAGACAGACTGAGGGATTATACAACCTACTGAGGAGGCCAAGATCCAGACTCAAACTCCTTTCCAGATGTTTTCCTTAACAACTCTCCAGTTTATAGATCAGGTGGATACTTTTAGATCAAGATTACCATTTTGATGCTAAGAGAGGCATAAAATATCAAGAACTCCAGTATCATTAGAGGCCAAACAAATTTTCACCCACATATGACATCATATAATGTGTCACTGCAATCTAAAAGGAAATAATAGAACCACCACAAAAACAAAGAACCCAGACAATCAGACTACTGGATTAAGACAGCATAGAAACATGCTTTATATGAACTGATTAAAATACTAACTTTGTTAGAATGCAGAGTCCTAGCTTACTAAAGCATTTAATTTTTTAATTACTCATGATACGCCATTTTACAGTTATTAAGGTAACTATTAGTATTTTCCTTCTTTTAATTCAATCAATCCTTCCTAAATAGTTATCCACACTGACAAATGTGCACAATAGATGTGAGAGGGAATTAAAGGATGAAAGTGGAAAGCAGCTAAAATATGTCTGAAAAGCGGGTAACAGAAATCTCACAAAAGCCTGGGAGAGAAGAGTGGAGTATCATTAGCCGTTTTCATATCCTAATGGAACATGTAAGTTTGTCTGCTACTAAGAGTGGGTCTGTGGCAAAGAGCCCAGATGAGGTCTGAGGAAGGATAATGTACCTTTAATGATTGAAAAAGCAAGAAAATTAAATCTAATCATGTTTCATTAAGCATACTCTAGCTCCCATTTTTACTAAATTATTTTATTATCATTTCCCAACTGTCTGTTGAAATAACCTTTTACAGCAATTTAATTCCCCATCATAAACAAGTCTCATTTTTCACAATGAAGCCCCTGGGATTAATGAGAGGAGATGTATAATCTAAACCTTGCCAATCTCACAGCCACTAAGGTAACCACTCAGGGAGACAAAGATTTTTGCTTTCCTATTTGTGGCTGAGATCATTAAGATATAATTAGAAACATATTCAGGAGTAATAGAGCGTCTGTTATGGAGATGCTGTTCGCCCAACAAGCATCTGCTATACCAGTCTTTAATAAGCAGGGCAGCAGGCATAATGCCCACTTCACTCTCTGGAGAGTTCAGCATTAAATGGGCTGCATTAGGCATCCCTCTCATCCCCCCCTTTTTAATGGAATTCTATTGAGGCATCCAGTGGTTTCTCAGAGTCCATTGTTACCCTTGGAAACTGCTGCTGATGTGTTTTGCTAACAGCAATGTGCTCCTACAGTGCCATCCAGATGTTAGCCATAAGACAGACATGTAGAGCATGTGAATCCCACTCCAGAACCTGTTACAGGGCAGACAAAGAATGAAACTTCCCAACATACAGCAACAATAGGGCTGATTATAGAATTATCTTGGCTCTCTGCAGTGGTGAAAGTAGCTGTTCACCCTGGTATGTGTCCTTCCTGTTATAGTCTAATGAATAAACTTTGCACCAAGTAGGGAAGATGCACCAAAAGTTGATAGTTTGCCCAATACCTAAAGTAACTAAATGAAATCTGGTTTGCCCTCATACACAAACCAAGTTATTGCTAAACTCCATATCAAATCACTGGAAATTAAAAGCACTGACCAGTGTTCCAGTATCTGCTACCAGGATCAATTTATGGCCATCACTTACACTGCAGAGTGAAAACTGTTAGCTGATGTATTTAATGCCACAATGTTCTTAAGAGGTTATTGCTTTATCGGGCAGGCAGAAGTCTAAAAGGAACAGAGTATATGAAATAAAGAAAACAGCTCTAGGGCACAATTTTGCTTCCTGTACCCGTATAAGCAGTAAATAACTACTTGTTCAAAGCAAAGGACAAAAACTGAACCTTGCAACATCAATAGGGGACTTCAAAGATGAACTTAAGAGGAAAACCAAGACTACTGAAACTTCAGCCCAATCTTTGAGATGATGCTACTGTTGTAATTAGTAAGTTAGTGGGTAAACTAAAATTATATAGGTAGGCCTAATCTGTTTGTATATGTTTGACTATAAATCTACTTTAGCGAAGCAACAATTGCCTACAGCATCTTATAAGCCAACATATATTCAGCAACTGAGCTGAAGACAAGTAAATTACTACAGCTAAACCTACAAAGTCAAAAGCAGAATACTGGGGTTTAAATTGGCTTGCTTTGTGGAAGACTGACATTCTAAAATCTAATTACCACCCAGCAATAGGAACTTTCAGGGAGGGCAGTAGCATAAGGAATGTGTTCCACTTGCCTGAAGTCACATAAGACAAATATCTAGAAAAATCAGCAGAGTTCAGAGCATAACATGGAACCTTCAGCTAGCCACAAATAATGCATGGATGGTCAATATTTTTTTGTAAAAGGAGCAGCAAACTGGCAACTTGTGTTTAGCAGGCTGATTGAGAACAAAGTGTAGAAGGAAAGAAGTTTTCCTTTAATACCACTTCTGTTTATTACAAAATAAGTATTTAAAATGTAGAAATGAATCCTCTTCAGTGAATATTTTTGTTTCTAAATGACCCACTTAAAATTTCGCAAAACTCACACAAATTGCTGCAGAGTTGCGATTTCTCCCTATAGCTTCCAATTCATACAGGACATCATTTGGTACTAGATTTAGGAAGCCTGACATTGACAAGAATCATCAACTAATTAAAATTAATTTATTTATTTTAATTGTAGCCAAGGTGTGGTCACTGCAGGACTGTGAGAATGAGGAGGAAAAAAAGGAGTCCTTAACAAGTGGTAAGATTTAGAAGTAAGTGGGGGGAGGATGGATGATGAGAGAGAAAAAATTTGCTTCATTTCACTTTATTCCCAGAACCTGCTACCAATCCAGAAGATTAACTACTTTTGCTGCATTATTTAAATTAAAAGGTAGGAGCAAGGCAGCAATTGCTGAGGAACTTGGAGGAAAGGGGTGTGACAGAATTAATGTTTCTGAAGATGATTATACAGGTAAATCTCTAATTAAAAAGGAGTGCAATTACCCTTTTTCCCACCCTCAACCACATCACAAATATTTTTCTCTAAGTGTGAAAATTTTCCAATTATAATGAAAGAGATTTAATGTAATACAAATCCTGCAGAAATGTGTGATATTAAACACTGAACGCTCTGAAACTTTTTTATAGTTGGGTAAAATCTCTAAACTAAGAGAAGTTGCAAACCTGAAGTTGCATCTGAAACTTCATGTATGTAAACCCATATACATGGTAAGGAAGGAGTACTCATTTTGTGTATAATCCAATCAGCTCAGGCTGGGAAGAAGTTTCAGAGACATTATAGCTCAATGACAGTGGGCAAAATACCCAAATAAGATGCAGAAAAGGAAGAATAAAACAAAAAAGGCATGACAGAAGTTATTTTGCATATAGAATCTAGGTAGCACCCAACAGCCAACAAAAGCATGAAAAACTTACAGAAGCCTGTTCCAACAGAAATTTCCAATGCTTTTCATGCAAACAAGAGCCCTTAGACAAATCAAATTCCAATTAAAACAATAAACATGAACTAGCAGAGAAAGTCAATTAGGTACCACCTAATTTTTAGGCATAACTTGATTTAAGACATGGCAAAATAGAGACCTATTTACATGCACAAATACACTATCTCAAATTGTAATTTAGACAAATATTTGCCTTCTTACAAATTACTTCTCTGAGTTTTACTTCTTTGTGAATGACATACTATTGGAAATCTGACAACCTTCAGCATATTTTTAGCATAATCAATTAATTCCTATTATACCAGCACCATTAACCCCAGAGCTTTAACTACAGATATTAGATGTTCTCTCAAAAATGTAAAAGGACTTAAAAGTCTTACAGCCAGTCAATAATTCTCCTTGAACATAAATAGAGAAAAAAAATCATGCATGATTTTTTAACTCATACTGAAAATAGAACAGGATACAACTTAAAAATAGGAATATATTTCTGTTATTACTATAATTAGCTACCTTACTCAAGAAGGAATTTCCAAAACATTTGTTAAGTCAGGTACAAGTAGAAATTCAGACACCTACACTTGCACGAGTCAACCCGGTTGGAGTTAAAGTCCTGACACAGAGCTTTATATCAAACACCATATACTTTTAATCCATGCCACTAAAAATAAGATCTTAAGATTAAATATGGCTAAATTTGTTTCTGAAGTAACAGAATAACCGCTTATTTCTAACTCAATGTACTCATGAATACCACCATATTTGCATCCAACCAAATAAACAGCACAGACTGAAAATTAACCTTGTAATTCAAAGCTAATACTGTGCTCTTTTAACTTCTGAGGCAACATTTTTTAAAAAAAATTAGCAATATAAGTCAATATGTTTAAGTCATAAAAACAATCTAGATTTTTTCCATTACTCTGTCCAATCTTCTTTTTTTTAATCCGAGTAACCTGAGGACCCTATTTTTGGCATCTTGTTATAGCATTTACTCTATAACTTTCCTTTTCTGATCAAAACTAAGGATTAAGCAGATGTTTTTATCAGACCATAATTTTAATCTAACCATGATACCTCATCCCTAAGTGATAATTACAGCAATGTGGAGTAGAGAGTGCAGATTTGTAGTGTCATACTTTAGAACATATACAAGTTTCAAGGTTGCTTTGAAAAGGGCTGCAAATTAAATGAAAGGGTGTCAAATAAACTCAAGAGGATTTTAACCACATCAATACTCACAAGACCCTGAAGGTTATGTATAAAAGTATCAAAGGAGGCTCAAACCAAGTGCGATGAAAGAATGTAAATACAAAACAGCTTTATGACCAAAAAACCAACCCCAAGCCAAAACTGTTGAAGAGGGAGAGAAAAGCCCTGATCTAGAAACTGTGCACTGTGAGCTTTGTAAGAGTTTAAAACAAAACACCGAGGGGAGAACATGAGCAGAGTCTTTGTGTCTACCCAAGTCATAAAGCAGTGAAGGTCAGTGCTACTGTCCCCCTGTGCGTAGTGACATCCATCTGTAAGGGACATAAGCTCAACACTCTTCTGCCTCAAGTTCTCAAGACTAACAGGCAAATCTGAAGGATGAAATTAGATTTCTAGCACTATGTTCAGGGACTGCAGAAAAAGGCCTTAAACTTCCATTGTTCAGATTGACATGTGGGAACATTAACACAATCAGCTAGACAAAAGGTAACGCTGCAAAATATGCTGAAGACTATTATTCAAAGTTATACATCAATATAAAAATTATAGAGCAATTCTGACTTTCCTTTTAGGATAGAAATTCATATATTTGCCATATTTTTTTCTAGCTTTTTAAATGGTCCGTGGATTCAAGCCTCCCTTACTTAGTATGAGAAAATGGGAGGGTTAAAGGATCATAGAATCATCCAGGTTGAAAAAGATTTTCAAAATAATCAAGTCCCAGCTATTAACCCAACTGTCCCAAGCCACTGCTAAACCCTGTCCCTAAGATCCAGATCTACACAACTTTTAGACGCATCCCCTTGCTGGGGACCTGTTCCAAGGCCTGATCATCATTTCAATGAAGAAGTTTTTCTTCATGTCCAACCTAAACTTCCCCAGCTCAACTTAAAGCCAACCATGTTCAGGTACTCATAGTTATATACTAACATATATGTAGGTGTGTATTTATTAATATATGTAAAGGGATGTAAATGTCAAGATTCAACACCTGGAGATGTTTCAAACATTTCTTCTATATTTGAGCACATTAACATAAAACTTTGTTAAGAAAAATACTTACCATAAGAAGAGATTTGTACAGTTATATATGCTAAATATAATAAAGCCTGTGTTCTGTGTGCTACTAGAAAAATCTATTGTCGCTAAAGAGGCTACTTTTAACACAAAAGGGCTTATCTGAGTACATGGTATTAAAAGATATTTAAAATGATGGGCAGGGAAATAAATCACTGCAAAGGAAAAGTGAAGATTAAAATACTTAAACCTAAGAAAGGAATTTCAATGTTGATCCAGAATCACATTTACAGTCATCATCTACCCCGAGCTAAGACTGAATTTCAAGGCTGATACAAAATCATATGTATGCAATCTGCCTGCGCTGCATAAACTACATATATTTATTTATAACACATATTTAGTATTCATCAGAAACATGCCTACATGACAAGACACTTACCCTATGCAACTTCATCAACAAGAAGTTTGAAAAAAACAAACATGGGACAATGGAATTCAGCAATGAGAAGGCTGGTGTAAGATAGCACAGTATGCAGCTTCTAAACCAGCCTACAGATTTATTTTTTTCCTCTTCATTAACATAATTGTTTTGCAATATTTCAGCTACACAAAAACATCAAGAGTTTTTCTGACCTTGCTAAGTGGCAGACCTTACTTAGGAAAAGAAATTCAGCATGTGACTCCAAAAAAAAAAACCCCATCACATCTTGGATAATTGTGCTGAAAGAAATGCTATTAACAAAATGCAAGTTCCTCAGCATTTTCTGTTGGGTTAGGTAAATATATAGTTCTAATTAAGGATCAAACTCATTAAATTCCACTTTTCAGTATTTTATTTGTCTCAGAAAAGCTCTTACCCAATAAAAGAAGCTTTTTTTCTACAGACAGATTGTGAAAAGCACATAAATAGCTGATGACACTAGACTCTTTGGTATTGATATTGTTTGGTTTCATTTTATCAACAACTCTAACAAAATTTACTAGTTTTACACAATGTGAGAGATATTTTACACCTTGCCTATTAAATAAATGAATATTAAAAATTATTCTTACCAAGATGACTTGGAAAAGAACTGTATGAAGGTGGACTTCTTCAACTAGGCTGTAAAAACAGAATTTACTGCTTATTTGAAATGAGAGAAAAGTTAATTCTTATTTAATACACTCAACTCATAACAGCAGCAGAGCAATAGAGTGGCTGTTGCCAAAATCCATGACCCTGAACTAGGGTTTAACTAGGTCTCAACAAAAATGAGCTCCACTGCATCTATTAAATATAAATAGCAATGCTATTACGCTTTGAAAAATTACTTCTGGGTCTGCTTCACTGGTGCAATTCAACTGAGCAGAACAGTAATTAAATTAATATTTTAAGGTCAGAAATTAATAAAATTCATAAATATAGCACTATATAGACTATAAAAGTCAGTACTAATTTTAATTAATAGACTCAGCACACACTGAACTCATAAATATGCTGTGTTTTGTAATGCATAATACAGTAACTAACTTCTTGGGTTTAGCATTTTAATACACAAAGCATTTGTGTATTAAGCACTTCTCTTGACCACATTGAAGAGCTATTACCCAAAAAGAATTTAGCTGTATTCTTCTGAATTTCACCAACAGACACAAATAGCATAAAATATATACGTTTATAAGAAAGATTAGTCTCAACACCCAGTAGTACTTGACATTAATGCAGACTTTTATACTGTTAGAACCCAAAAACCTCTTGTATTTACTGGTACAGCACATATGTCTCTCACAAAGATGACAACAACATAAGAATTCCATGGTTACATACTCACTCCTTCCCATATTCTACTAATTTGAAGAATGATTGTGCCTTCTACTTAGACATTGTGCAAAAGACCTAGGAACCAAAAACCTCAGGAAACACCAAATTGTGTATTTCCAAGATATCCTCTTTATAACATTATTTTCTTCTCCGTTTATAACATTCCTGAAGGGTTTCATGTCCAGTAAGAAAATATGGGGAGGTCTACTTTTATGGATAGTGTAAGCTAAATCACTAGCCAGATTGCTAGGTCTGTGAACTAAAGCAACTAAACAAAAGAATTGCATATTCTTGTCTACATACTTATTGCCAAAAATCAAACAACTTAAAAGTAATATAATCATGACCATACAGAATCTATTTGAAGTTGGAGTGGGGACTTAGTGTAAGAAGTTTTATTGCAATCTACACTACGTGGGTCTAAAGAAAAACACATCCATCAAACTTTTCTGACATAACAAACTCACGTAATTTTATGCACCTATATAAAAATGTGCACTGTAACTAGGTAACAGCCTTGTTCACCCTAATGTATTATTTTTTTCCTTGCATATAAAAGTCTATATAAACACAAGTTACATACTGTAGAGAGAGAAAACTTGAGATAATGAAAATCTTGTTTCTAAATTAAGACTGAATTTAAGGACAATTTCTGTTCTTAAGTTGATGGGGAAAAAAATCCATATGTAACAGTAGTCCAAACAAGTTTCTTACGTAGGACAGGAGAACCTCAAAGCTATTTTCATGTGTGCCATCTAATAACCCTTAAAATGATAGTTAGGGCACCTCAGACACAGATAAATTATGAGTGAGTCAAGGAATGTAGATAGGAAGAGTTACTGTATTTGAAGGTTATTTTTGTTGGACAGATCTACCTGTAAAATTAAAAACTTAAGGCTATGCCTGTAAAAAATAATTTTGCTGATAAGGGTGTAACATAAAAGAAGGTCAATTAAACACTACAGAGTGCCCAAAAGAGCAGCTCCTGTAACAGTAATCATATTGACAACATGAAGTGTTGCCAGCATTCCTGTGCTTTGGACACAGAATTGCCTACCCCAGCAAAAGGCACTGAACTTAGCTATGCAAGCAGTATTTCAATTGAAAACAAGGTGGCACTAAAAATGAAATAAAATACCAAGAAAAGCAAGTTGAGGCAAAAAGTAGAAAAATGCTTTATGTTTTTGTGGGAAAATTATGAAACTATTTCATTTGAAAAACTCATAAGCAGCCCTGACTGTTACAGCATTGCTATAGTCTAAGATTAAGGAGAATATGTAAACTTGTGTGTTTTCTGCAGTTCTGGGGTTGGAGAAAGATTCAGCCCTCCACCACCTCCCCCTTCCCTTCCTCCTCCCACCCCCACCTCCTTTTCTGTTCCTGGGACTTCATCTTGGTTTTTCTCTCATGTGTGTTTGAGGACAAAAAGCCTGAAGTCTGCAACTTGGATTTCAGTAAGATGAAGCTTCATCTGGATTTTCATAGTCTGCTGCTCTGGAGAAAGTTTTCTCCTTAGAGTTGGGGATTGAAAGGAACAAGCCTTGGAGGAGGCTGACTATTAACATGTCCACTGACACCACAAGACACAGAAGACAACACAGTTCTACTGAAGTAGGAACTGTTGGAAGTTTCCATTTTTAAGGTGTGGACATTAAGGTTTTCGTTCAGTTACATAAGAGCACTGTGGCAAATCCCTGTACATATTGGTTTGTACATCATGGTGGGACAGTTTAGTTAAAATTAGTTGGTTAAAATATACTCAGGTTTTTAACCCATGATAAGCATTACCAAGTCAGCTCTGTTTTCCATTAAGACAAGATAAAACTGTAGCCAACATAGTTGTTCTTAAAGGTCATCTGCAAAACTTGTATGACTGAAACAAGAAATGCCACTGGTGTTATTCAATAATGCAGCAAATATGAGACCAAATAATAGGAATGGCAAAGATCTCAGGAATTTCTTTGCTGGCTTATATAAGCTTTACTGATCTGAAAAGAAAATCAGGATTTTTGTCTGAAATCAGATTTACCGAGGGGAATAGCTGTATGTGCACACATGTGAGAGAGATGCTTCCTTACTGAGAGCCACAAGCGTAAATGGGGGAAAAACATGGAGGTGAGTTTAAACTGTATTTGTGGATCACAATTATAATTTTAAGGTTAAAATTCTTTTCTTTTTGTGTCTAGCATTTCCATTGGCTAAGTGCATATTAAAACAAGCAGTAAAATTGGCATGAATGACCTAAAATTGTGTTCTATTACAAATACTTATCCAAAGATTTTTAGAAACTACTAAGTAGTAGCCAAAGTAGTATAATAGTGAGAAGTTATTTTTAATTCCTAATAGAAAAAAAGAATTGAAAGGGAAAAAAGCCAGAAGAACAGAGAACATGTAGTAGTTGTATCACCTCACAGAAGCTGGGCTATGTTCAGTCAAGGCCACCAACACTTTCAGAGCATACAGCGGTACTGGGTCTGGAGCCACCAGAATTTGTTCATACCTGAGAGGGAGAAAAAGGCAAGAGATATAACTTTGATAGTAAAAATACATAGTTTTCAAAAAATTCTTATCTTCATGAGTTTACTAGAAACCAATCCCCTGGGAGAGTCACACTCTTAATTCTAGAAACAGAGTTTTACATTATCTTTACAAGTCCATCACACTAAATCTTAGACCTCCCTTCTGTTTATTGCTAGGATATCTTGGAAATACACAAAGAACCCTTTGCACTCAGATAAAGCTTCTTTGGAGAACTGGAGAGCGTATGAGGATCCATTCCTACTTTCCATTGACATTGTATCCACACATCAAACATGGCTGAATAAAACTTACCTTTGTCATCTTTTCTTAGTCCGATTTTTCTCCAAATTGAGTTTAGAGCCTTTCAATTCAAAACTGTTTTTCTGCAGAAACTCTTCCCATCCTCTTCTGATTTGTTCCCTCTGTGTCTTCCTGCACCTGCTCCCCACAGCTGACCACAACTACTTGGGGCTATGTTCAATCCACAGATGCAAGCCATTTATTCAATGTGCAGGCATGATTTAACTCTTCATGTATCACTAGAAGGTTTACATACTGGTTTTCTATGCTCTTAAGTTAGAGTAATATTTACACCATGTTCCAATACATTCCAATTACCATAAACTCCAATGCTTTCTTCAGATTTACAAATAAAAGTATCATTCTCTACTGGTGAGATGAAGAAACTGATTCAGGAAATACTTTAAGCCTGGAACTAAGATTCTGAGTTACTGCAAGACTACTTTTTCATACAACTGCAGGACTTTGCCTGCAAAGACAGCATCGCTGAAGCACCCAAACTAGGATCATGTTTAGTCTCAGACCAAAAAAGCCCTGATGCTCAACTGAGCTAATTAGCTTGGATACAGAAAAACTTGGCTTCTTTCCTTTCTAATTTGTCATTAGCAGGATACATGCAGCCCCCCACATACCTTCCAGTTCAATAAGCAATGTTTTATAAGATGGGTATATCTACAGAAAGCAAATTTCAGAATAAGGACAGAACTTGTTCTCACTTGACTCCAGGCCTCTTTCCCTACCTGACAGTGTTTAATCACACAGATATCTATTTTAAAAATAATATTTCCAGTTTTCCTTTTATTTCATATTAATAAATTATGCATTTCCCGGAGGAAAAACAAACTTAAAGGTGTGAAAATAAGGTTTTTTTACAGAAAGCTTTAAGATTTCCTTCTTATACTCTCACGGAGAATAGATAACATTTCTTGTATGAACAGAACTTTGGTCATCAGGGTATAAGAATATTAATTAGCAAGAGACTAATTTCTGGGGAAGGGTTGTATTCCTGATCATAACCAACCATCCATCCTGTTCAACAAGTTTTATTACATTCAATATCATTTCAGAACATCTTATATGAGGGCTGAAATTCCAAAATAGACAAAAAGTGATTGCTGTTAGAATGTTCTGACTTTATAGTGGAACAAAGAAAAGTATTTGAATCACAACCTGAAAGCCAGGGAAAACTTGCTTCACTCCAGGAACAGCTAGAGGCAGGGTATTAGAAATGGGTGTTGCACAGAAGTTGTGGTTGTGTTGTATGTGACAAAGTACTAAACAAGCCAAGGAGAGAGATGCTTGGCAGGGAACTCTGGCAGCAGGCAATTGCTATTACTCTCTTCATTTTGCCATTTAAATATTAAAAGGGTAGTTAAAACATACACTGTCAAAACAGATTGACTATCAAGTTAATCCTCACCACAGGAGCGATATTATACTTACTGAGGGAGCAGTGAATCTCTAATGAGAGACAGAAGTTTGCTGTTTGAGTTGAGGTGCTCCCTTTTCTCCTCAGCCATGACCTCGTGGCTTAAAAGCAATGATGTGGTTTCTGAGAGCAACCGCAAGCTGAACAGTCTCCATTCCACTAGAATAATAAAGGTGCCAAAAATGTGACCACACTAAAGCCTAATTAAAACAAACTGTGGAATTTATGGAAACAGCAGTTGATGTGGCTATGTACTTACCATTCTGACTGTGGACCAAAGAAAAGAGCGGTGGGAGGATACAGTCTTCAACCTAAACCAGAGAATTAGAAAGATCTGCCTTAGATTATTCACAAGGGAAAACATAGAACAGAGATACAGAATCATCTATGTTTATTCCACTGCTAGAGCCCTTACTCAAATAGAAATTATTCTATTTTATTAAGTTAAGAAATTAATATAAATTAAACCATAATCATACTTCTGAAGCCACCAAGATTACTTTCCTATAGTAAACTGTCATAAAGTTACAGACAGCAATATCCTTTTATATAGAAAACAACAGGAACTTAAATATAATTCAGTGAGGGTGAGTTTTAATTTAAAATACACAATTCAGCACAGATGTAAGATAAAAATATTAACATAGCTGTTAATCCAGATGCTTTAATCCATAAATTAATCATTGAATATAGTGCAGAAGAAACATTCTTCTCAAAAAAGCCCTGCACAGAAATAAAATTACTGTGGACAGAATTTGGCACAACAAGACTATGTTATAAACCTCCATACACTTTCTTTTAATGTTTAAAACTAGGAGATGTTTAACTAGAAGAATTCAGTGCTGACTATGTAATCTGCATTGTGCTTTTCTCCATAAGGATATTTATTTGCTGGTAAAAAGGCAAATGTATGCTAATTCAGAGCACTTGGAGCAGTGGCCAGGTTTGCCATGGTAGGCAGTTCCTTGGTGATTGTGATCCCTTTCTGCGCACTAACTAGCTCCTCTACATGATCTGTATACTGCACACAGAATCTGGTAACCAAAGCATAAATATTATTCTCTGGTTGAGGCAAAAGTCGGCAGTGATCCTCCTTCTCAGGGTTTAAAAACTTAATTTTACAGATCAGGCTAGAATAAAAGTACCCTGAACTTGATGAGCTGCTTGATGGGAAGTCAAGGGAAAAGCAGTATGACAAGGAAATCCTCTGGTTGACAATGTAAGAGTCATTTCCACAAAAGATGACAACACACGAGTTAGAAACTTCAAGTGCTTTTTTCCTACTAATCATAGTCTTGTCTTGATTTGGTATCATTGGTGGTGTTCATCCACAGGCTGTTCTGATCCAACCACTGACACTTTAATTTGTCTCTGCAGAGTATGACTGTGTGAACATATTGTGAGCATTTCTTCAATCACTTTCCCATTTCAAGGAGTTTAAGATTCTACATGCTGGGTGGCTTCCTGTCCATTAAGCTAATCCACATGACATGAGACTATTTTTTTGTGAAAATCAATTCCAAACTAATTGACATCATGGGTCTGTCAGTCAATGCTGTCCCCTCCCAGACATAAAAGCCCACCTCAGCGAAGATTTAGAAATTATGAAGACTTTAAAAAAAAATAAAATCACAGAAATGTCATCCTTCTCAGTTCATTCTACTGTGCATTGGATTATTTTTTTTTGTATTACATTACTGGAAACATTAAAACATTAAGGAGCATGCTGTCCTTCCAGCAAATGCTTGAAGAAATTTGAAAGCAGCATGATCTTAATTCCATGGTCATTTATCACCAATAACTTTGCATGTGGAATCTTAATGAGAGTAAATGTCATGGTCATGTAGGATGTTCTGGATCTTATATGTACTGCAAGAAAGGAGGTTTGGGAGCTGGTTGTCTGTCTTTGGTATGTTCTGCTTTGAATAATGGAGTTGGTGGAGTGCAGTGTAGTCTTATTCTTGATCTTATTGTGCTGTAACTGGAAAATTTCAAATATTTCAAGATTATGCAGTGTTAAACCCATGTTGTCATATTGATAATATACAGCAATATCTATATAGGCATAAAAGGTATTTCTACTTGCAAGAATAGTTTTACCAAAATGCAAACATTATAACACTTGCCTGAATGTAATAAATACTTTTCCATTTTATTAGGAAGCAGGCAGTTGAAGAAATGTAGTTTAAGAATCTGGGATTCATATTCCACTCCACTATATCAAGATTCTTCTTAAAGGTCTTCATCATATTTACATACATGAAAGCCTTGCAAAATTTGCCAAGTTCCACTCACTTTCACAGAAATGATTGTGAGCCTCTCATTCTTGCATCATCACTATCCACTTGAAAGACCAGAAGTGGGTAGTAGTCTGAAGGTCTCATGAGGCTGGGGATTTTACCTAAAAAGTCCCCTACCCGGGCACCAGGGAGGCAGCAAACCTCTCTATGAAATGGATTTGGTCTGCATATTGGGCCTTCTGTTCCCTTCAGTAGGGAATCCCCTATAACAATGACCTTTCAAAGTTTCTTTTCAGGATTGGTTTTGATGGCTGGCCTAAGGCAACCTGTCTTTGGTGGCTCTGTGCTTGGGCTCTCTCCAGCAGTTCTGTGTCCTTTTTGAACTGAGGGACCCAGAACTAAACACAGTATTCTAGATGTGGGGCATAGTAGAGGAGGAAGAGAACCTCTCTCAATCTACTAACCACACCCCTTAAAATACACCCCAGGATGTCACTGGCCTTCTTGGCTACAAAGGCACATTGCTGGCTCATGGTCGTCCTGCTGTCCACCAGGGCCCCCAGGTCCCTTTCTCCTGTGCTTAACCCTGGCTCTCCTTTGAACACTTTCAGTTAATTTCCCTTGACATTATCACACTTGGCAATATCGAATACAGACAGTCCCCACAGAAATTAATCTCCTCACTAACTGAATTCAGGTTGATGTTAACCAGAAATTAGTTCCTTAAAAAAATAAATCCATGTATTCAATTTCCTTTGCTCAAGATAGAAAAACAAAGACAAATCAAATGTGACCTAAAATTTAGAACAAGCAATTATTTTCTTCTAAAAGTGGCAGAAAACCTCAAGTGCTGCTCCTAAATTCCAATTAATTTACACAATTTTCATTGGAGCTAAAATACAACCAGAATTGAAGTGAAACCTTACAGGTTCTGATTGCTTAATATGACACCACTTTTTGTTAAATTCATTAAGCTTTATTTGAAGTGCATTTACTATCCAACATTAAAGCAACCTCATGACTACTGTAGAGAAAATGTATCTTCTCCAGAATGTTTTTAGCCTTCCAGAATACACTGTTACCAGCTTTGTCTAAATGAGCAATACAGGCTTCAGAGATCAGCCCACAGTATGCATTTCCCAGCAGTAGAAGAGGTTCCTATTAACCACTGTTACACTTAAATGTTGATCTGAAAACTCAAACATGTCTCATTTCCACTTTTTTAAAAAAGCAGCAGGTTCTGCTGGGTACTGACATTTGTATTCATAGATTCTAGTCATGCTTAGCAAGCAGCAATTAGAAGGTGTCTCCTGAGTAACAGCAAAACTAAAAATATTCTGCACGCATCATAGAAGATGAAGTACCACTTCCCTCTAAAGTAATGTATGCTGTACATTCAAGTATAATTAGAACACTAGACTTCATAAATAGTATTAAACTAATTACTGTTTGCACCACTAGTGGCAGATGTGGTTAGAGATTATTAATCACACTGGACAATTTCTTAAATTTAAACATCCCCAACACAAAGCAATTTCTCCACTGTGTGTGTCTGAATGGTGATTTGCTGAGTGCCAGGAGAGCTCATTGAAATTAAGGAGTGTTAGTTACAAAAATGAGTAAAATAATAGATTTCCTTTCCTCAAAAGTTCATTGACAGAGTATAATTACTTTAAGTGTCAATACATCCCTACTCTAAACTAAGGGAATTGTTTTTCAGGATTGGTTGTAATTGTATGACAAGCACATAAAGTTCTGTCACTAGTGACACAGGGTTAACAGATGTGCTCATATGGATTTTTAATACACATTGAAAGTTTGCAATATACGTGGTGATGTAAACTGAGGTGGTTCTAGAATGATACACTCTTAGTTCAGTGATTTGCATGTAGAGAAGTATCAGTAGGCATTCATAGCTCGCATACCTTACATTTCCAGAATTTCTTTTGACACAGTAAATTGAACTGTTCAGTTCTGTGCTATTTCCCCTCTGAATATTGGTAAGATTTTAGTACATGAGGATAATTTGTTTGAGTATCACTCTTTCATGAGCATTAATGAAAATAACATTAAACCTATTAAAATTACAATCAATATTTTTTATTACTTTTATCATTTTCACACACAAAATATATTTCAGCTTCGAAAAATCAATTTCTAAGATCACCCATTCTTACCTATCACAATCCCCAAGATCACCCACCCCATGCATTACAATTTGCTAATACCTTTCTTGATTTAATTGCTGTATTGTGTGCACCCTGAATCAAATCCCAATACAAACACATATATTTCAGTCTGAATGAAATGGTCACACCACCAAGTATAGAAGGCGTATACTTTTGGGGGGGAATTCAGACACGAAAATTATACACGTAAACTGAGACTGAATGCCTTGCTGATTCTTGGAAAAATAAATCTACCTATAAGGATTTTTCCAGCGACATAGAACCAGAATACATCTTAGAAAATGCTTAAAATGTACCTTAAGTCATCAAAACAGTCTATTTACGTATGGAATGAGGCCAATTAGCCTGCAACTACTTAATTTGTTGTCGGACTTACAGTCAAGCGATGGCTTGTCAGCAAGACAGGATGCTGTGTTACTGCTTCAAAGATTAATAGAGTGGTCTTGATTAATTCTTCTGACGCAACTTGCCCTGTTGGTAAAAATTGCCATATTTCTTTATAAAATGCAGCAGCTACAATGCCTGAAGTTAAATGTACTCCACTATCACAGGTTACCTTACCTATTACTCCATCCAAGTTTGTTTCTCCTGAGACTATTGATCCCATAAAATTCTACAAAAAAGCATCCTTTATGTTAAAATGTTTTAGAAAGAAAAATTCAGGTGTATAAGCACTGAATAATTATGCAGTCAAATTCTTTACGGGACTGTGTAAATACAAAATGTTACTGCACCTACACTAGCAAACATTGGCATAATAATTAAGATATGAAAGATGAAGTGTTAAGCATCTAGCTTTTATAATTTTACAAGTCTGTAGTGCTGCTGGACATTTAGATGTGCAGTAACAACTACCATTAATGTCAGAAATGACATCTCCAGCTAAACAGACAGTAATTAAATGACTCTGCTGTTAACAGGAAACTAATTTCTTAGAATACATTGGACATGGATATGTTAAAATAACTGACTAAAAAGAACTTGTTTCCTGGTCATTTGAAGAAAATTACAAGTTTATTTTAATAACTTGTTTTGGAAGACAGTATTTTGTTTGTTCATTTAAAGACAGTCTCATATCTAATCATAGTCTCAAGACCCATTTGAAAAAAAAATCAATATAGTTTGTGCATAGTTCTGTCTGCTAATGATTATTCACTTAATTTTTTTATTAAGACACATGAGGTGTATTTATACAAAACCCCAACTATCTGTTTTTTTTTTCTCAGCAGAATGGTGTGTATTCCACCTCAGATAAGCCTCTGCCTTATGCACTCCAGCCTCTGGGACAGAACATATCCTCAAGTATTCCTACTTACAGCTGAAAACATGAAAGGACTGTCTGGTTCCCTCCCCATTTCTTTGCACACTACCGAAAATTACAGTGATGATGGAAAGAACTTCAAAGCCACAGGAAAAACAAATTATCAATGAACAACAGTTACAGAAGAACTGATCTTCCTTCCAGATACCAAGGACACATCTTTCTACTCCTAATAATTTCTTATTGTTGAGTAAGATTTTTTTGAATAAAATAGGAGGGAAAAAAAATAAAACCAAAACACACGAAAGACAGACTTGTTGAAGTCTTGGAGGCCTCAGTTACAGCACTGTACATTGAAAAAGTACAACCTGATGATCAAATAGCCTGTTAGGGATATCAGTGGGAATGTTGCTAAACACAAAATTCCAGACCATAACCTGGTAGAACACTTACTCGTCCAGAAGTAATTATATTAGTCATACCATAACATTTCTATAAAAATGAACTCAATATTGTTATCCATTTTTCACATTGATTATTTTCTTTCTCCGTTTTTTTTCAGGCATAAATTGAAGAAGCATATGCCAGTACCCAGTTTGCCTTGTTCAGTGGTGAGCAAAGAGAAGATGTAGTGATCTCCTTGTCCTTGTTTAGAGAGAAAAATTGTGCTGGTACAACTAGCCTGGCTTCTCAGGAGTTCAAACAAATTCGAGTATCATCAAAAGAAACCTTACATTGTACCTGCTCTGCTGTACCTACATTGTTGACAGAAGAATCGCACTGTCCAGAAGGTTGATCCAAACCTATTAATAAATCTACTGCCTCTTTAAATGCTTTAAAGAGGTAAAAAGCTTCATAATTCAAAATTTACAGTTTTATTTTTTTCTTCACTATAACACTAGTTTTTTATACAAATATTTTAGTAGAGCTAGATTAAACCCACATCTTCTTGAAATCATAAAGCAAAGGAGAAAGAGTAAATTTGAGCAGTAAACTAGCTGCTTGACTCACATATACAACTTTAGAATATGTTTTTCTCATTTAGGGGAAGTATATGGTTTTTATATGAGGAAATGATAATGGCACCCCTTCATTTTTTATACACTATCCTATGGTATATTTTAAAAGTTAATTTTCTATTGCTATATGTCATAAATAGGTTATAGAGGTTACGAGGAATATTGTAGCTTTGTAGTTTAGAGCACTCGGCTTTTCATCAACTAATTAGTGTAGAATTTAAAAATACTGACAAGAAGAAAAAGGTGACAAATTGAAAGAATACTTTAAATATATTAAATTTCTCATTTCTACTCATATAGTAACACTACAAGTTTTGCAGTACTTTAGTATATTACTAAAATACAGTAATACCAGAATACTAGTAAAATTCCATGCAATTCAATCTGAAGTAAAGCATGGAGGAAATTCTCAGTTTCAGACATGTGAAGAGTCCCTCCACACCTGAATCATAGAATCGTTTAGGTTGAAAAAGACCTTTAAGGTCATCAAGTCCAACCATTAACACAGGGTGGCATATTTTTGCTTTGACCCATTAAAATATATTCTCTGATACAAAGCTTTTAAGACAATAAAATCTTAAATTTCATATTCAGAATAGAAATTCTCTCTCAAATTTACAAAATCAATGTAATTTTACAATATTGAAGTAATTCCCAACATTTTACACCTACGTGTATTTTGTAAAGAGGATTTAATTTTGATGGTTCTACTCACAAGCAAGGCCCCATAGTTGAAAAGAAACTCCTGTGTGACTATCTGTAGACAAAACACCTATTTGAATTAAGCAAAAAATGAAAAAATTAAATGCATTTTTATGACAAAAATCCCCCAACTACTTCACAGACACATTAAAGAAAAAAGAAGGCACAATATGTATTTGCTCCTATCATTATTGACTTTCAGCGCCGTTACAGACCCAAAAAACATCAACACATAAATCATCAACATCACATGATTGTGATCAACACATCAAAGCATCAACACATAAATAAAAAACTGTGGTTTGCCCATTCCGATCATCATCATCAGAAATTAGGTTTGGGGAAACTGCAAGACTTTGCGTTTTAATTTTTGAGGAAAAAAATTCTACCTGAGATGTCACAAGAAGCAGCACTACAGACATCATAGGAAGGCACATCTTAAGCTGCTCAGCCTGAAATGTTGATGGGTGCTTACATCCAGAGACATTGGTTAAGGAAGTGATAATGTCACCTACATAAAGCAACCAAAATCGCTTTACTAAATAACATATAAAACATCTGTTTCAGCATCGTCTGTTCAATCTCATCTTCCCACTCCTGCCCAAAGCACTGTTCCTGTCACTGTACGATCACTCAGGCTGATCCAGCACTTTTTTCTCCTAGCTCAGTGTTCAGCCAGCCCAATTTAGGACACAAACAATTGAAAGCAACAGGAATCCTCATGTTCTTCTAAGAGGTGGCAGCAGCAGCTCAATGAGAGAACTCGGGCGCCTCCACAAACCTCTGATAATAACGAAGGAACAAAATTTTAATTGCAATAGTAGAAATTCTACTTCACACTTCAGAAGAGATGTATAAAACTGAAGGAATATTACACTAAACTTGTGGGACATTAACTATTGTCTCAGAAAAGCAAAACATTTCGTTGCAAGGGAAAAGAACAGAAGCAGCAGGAGAAAAGTCACAGCTCATATGAAAGGAGGGAAAATTCTGTGCCTGCAGCCTAAAATATTAGAAGACAAATACTGTCTTGAAAGAACATTTACTATATTTTTCTCCCTAATGAGAGGGTGCACAAAACTGTAAAAGGGAAATTACAGAGATATTAAACAAATAAAGGATGGAATTGGGTATTTTAATGGCAGGAAAAGCCCTCCCTTTTAGAGTAAGTCACAGTATATTCACATTGAATACCAAAACCTTTTCTTCTGCTCCCACAGAGTTCATTTTTCAGCATTACCAGAAATGGCAGAGCCTGGCACTAAAATGTAAAAATATCCAGCCTTAAAGATCCCACTTGGTCTACAGTATACTGCTCAAGAAAAGGAAAGTATTACCTAAATATCTTCAAATACATAAACTACAATGTTGGTTTTTCATCAACACAATTTTGTTTCTAATTACTTATAGTAGAGCAGTTCAACAAGCACTCTGTGTTTTAAGGCCTATGTAATCATTCCATCTGCTCATTTTGCAGTTGATTTTTTTTTTACTTTATTTTTTAGCATGATCTAAGCAATTCCTACCTGCTTCCTAGAAATAGGTTAAATATAAATGCAAAACTAAAATTCTTACCTACATCAACTGAAAACTTTTAAAATTAAGCACAAGATTAGCAATTTATTTCATATGATTAAATATATTTTAAGGCTACTTTTTACAGCTTGTTGCTCTCTTTAGTTTATAGCTACATCTGGTGGAAGAAGATGGGATTAGTAAGGAGCTTATATAAGAACATCTTTAAAAAGTCAGATTAATTTGAAATCAATGATTGAACTGCTTTTAACTGTTCCAGTTTGCAAATCTGGTTATTTTTCTTAGGAGGAAATAGCTTTTACCTCCCTAAAGCAGAACAAGCCTGAGACTTCCAAATCTTGAAATACAGTCAATACAAGAACCTGGTATTTAGTTAAAAAAAAGGAATCAGGTATTTGCAGCAAGGCAAAAATTGCATTGTCATAAAGTAAAAGTTTCTTTAAAATAGCAGCATGACATTTAGGTCTCTTGACCTTTCCAGTGCTACCATTTCATTTTCAATCTTCTCTGATAATGTACAGAAGATTAAAAATAAATTTGGTATCATCTCATCAGAAAATCATTTTATGAAAAAATGTTTTAGTGTTTAATGGCAAAGCATACACAGTCAGGGTTGGGCTGGCTCCCTTCCTTTTCTTGAGTACTTACAGCATTTCCTTCTTTCTCTCCCTGCTTATACCTATTCTGTGTAAGACCTCACCAGTTCTACTAAGAATTTTAATGATGACTCAGACTGGCCACACCAATCTCATACTTCCTTCCTTGTCTCCTTCCTCTTTCTCCATTCTTCATCTTTCCTCATAAGGCATATGGTACAGCTTCATCCAGGAAAGACAATCCTGCCATTCATACTCATCTAGGGTAACATCTGTGACATTTCTTCAGTATCAACACCATGTCCTAGTCTCACCATCAGGTTCTCAAATTTTTTCAGCTTTAATCTACGACTTCTGTACAAATGGCCACAATTCCCATCCTGCTTCATCAGCACATCTTGACTGACTTCCCAGACTTTCAAAATAATTCCTTTATGCTCCAGTGTCTTCTCTGATTGCCCAAGGATTTCAAATTACACCCTGCAATTTGCAGGTTTTGTCCTATCTGAATAAATACCTCATGAAGCTGATGTCACGCAAAGTTTATGTAATCAGGATTTGCACAGTTAACCAACTGAATTCACCTAGGACTCCTGGCAGCTCCTGCACGATGTGATAGATGAGAAGATCCAAGCACTTTGACAGGTATTCACTGCTACCTTGCTGCTCTTTTCTTGGCATGGCCTTTCTGCTGTCTCTTTCAATATACATTGTGAGTCTGCATTTAAGGGAGTGCAAAATATTACCTCTCAAAAAAAAAAATTGCACCATATCTCAAAAATACTACTGAAGCAGCCATTTCCAGTGCCTGTGGTTACAATTTAGATGATGTGTTAGGTTAAGCTTTGTAATTTTTTGAAATTTTCAGACTTTTCCTTTCAAATAAATAATTTTTTTTACAATAACACAAATGGCAATAACAAAAAGAGGAAAGAAATGTATATACAACTCTAAGTGTGACTCTACTAGTCTTAGTAATTTAAGTCAATGTAACAAGACATCAATCATTCAATGGAGAAAAATCATCCTACAGCCTATCAAAACTTTGTTTCCAGTTACAATGGCCTCTGGAAGATATAAAAGTCCAAATTAGCCTCACATTGTTTCTCTGGAAAACTGTTCAAGATTTCTAAAGATATACCCTACGTTTCTACTCTGAGAAGTGCTCTGCAGCTCTGACATTTCTCACTGTAAACTACAGTAACTGGTTTATTAGCCATTGGCTAGCTTAACAAGAGAGTGCTTTAATAATACACCTGTAACAGAATGCTTCAGGCTACATTTTAAAACACTCATGTCAATAGACAGAAGGGCCAGACTTCATTTTAGGGGCACAATATTAACATCTTTGTTTTACATTCCAATTCCCTGGGTAACTGTCTGAAGGACCATCATCACCAGTGAGTGAAATCCATGCTCTGGAGGTTAAGAATTTACTTCAGTTTTTTCTTTCTTTTAAAATAGCTTTCTTATAATGAATGCTCTTTTATAGAAGCATGAAATAAAGCTGCCTCAAGTGCACGTATGACAAGTGAAGTACAAACACAATTTTATCCTAGGAAACATACATTTCTGTCAAAAGATTTACTCGGTGAAATAAAAACTAGCTAAGATAATGTTTTGCAGGACTAGGTCTCTGAACAATGCATGATTATTATGGAATACAAGTAATTTTATCCTTCCTGAACTGTGCTACACAAGATAGAGGTAATCCATTAGCATCTTACCTTGCTTGACAACTGAGCAGCAACATCTCCCTGTTATTAATTATAACCTGTAGCAGGACCAGAAAGGCTTTTGCTCGAATAAAAGTTGATGGACTTTCAAGTAAATGAATAACTGTAGTCACAAAATCCTTGGTGGGAATAAACACAAATGTTAATATTTTCTGGATTAAGGTTACTTGTACAGTATTTTAACATGGTATAATAATTACGTGTTCATTCTTGTGTGCATTCTCCATTGGTAACATACTTTCCATGTCACTCAAAGCAAAAAAAAAAAAACCAACCTAAAAATAAAATCCATAAAACACAATTTCTGTCCAAGACAGCCTGGCCCAATGCAAAACTGCTTTGTACATCTCACAACCAAACACCACATAATGTACTGTGTCCAAAATGGTACAAAACAAACTGAAAGCATTATAGAATTCATTTTTTAAAAGGATAAACACAGGAGATTTCAATATCTCTTTTACAAAAAGACTGAAGAATTTTCAGAATACTTAAATACTTTAGCACAAATGTGATAGAATATTCTCATCTTCATTCCCACATACGCAGGAAAGTTTAAAACAATACTTTTGTTGGCCACAATCATGTCTGCATCAACCCCTAAATTATGAGGCAGTTGCTCCAAACAAAGAACTGTTTCTAGCTTCTCTGATTGCTCTAAGTTAATTTTATTTAGCGTTCTAAAGTGAGGAACATCTTATAGACAACCTGAACTAGGACTTAGAAAAGAAGAAAGAAAATCATCAGCCATAAGCAGTAGGAGCTGTGACCTTCCTAACCTACTGACCATTCTCCATTCCTGTGAAAACCAATTGATAAGATGCTCAAATCCCTGCTAATTCCCTTTCAGTAAACCCAAAGGAAAGAATAAGTTAAAAAATTTGACAAGAACAGTGAGAAGTAAAGAATAATCAAGCAAGTATCTCCCCACAAAGATTTCATAATGGTTAGCTGAGTGAATTCTGAAAGCACAGATTGCTTCATTTTTCTCTATTTTCCCCCTGTACTTTTATGATATTTTCTTCTCTGGATTCTGGAATATGGCCTGATACATAGAAAGATTTGTTCATGGTTCCAAGGGACTAAAGATGAGAATGAATGAGAAGAAAAAAAGAGCTATTACAGTCTAAGCAACAGAAAGAGATATTACAAGTAGTTAAAAGCATAAGATGGACAGAGCATAAATGATCCTCAACAATATGTTGTTATTCCTGAAGAATTAAATAAGAGAAAAAAACCAAAATAAAAATATACAGAGCATCTTCAAACTCTGAGGAAGAGAAGTGTCTGTTATCTGCATTTTTCTACAAAGACCACTGTAGTATAATAAATGAATTCCATGTACAAAGGTAACCCTGCTAGCAGACAGAACAGTATTTTTGGATTAGTTCTTGATCAGAATGCCTTGTGCCGAGAAATAAACCTTAATTCAAATCTATGTATCTCCTGCAAAAAAAAAAAAAGTCAACAAAAAAAATCAGAATTAAAAACTGAGACAGAACTTATAAACCGAGTCAACTGTCTGTTTCTAAGGATTAGACTGAGTACAAACAGCCTCAAACAGAAACAACCTTCAAACTTCTGAGCTGGATCCTCAAGGGAGCAACACTACAGGAGAGAGTTGTGTCACATATTGTATGCAAGTTCCTCATGCTCAGGACAGCAAAAGTATTTCAGTGCTACATGCAGCCATGGGTTAAGACAACATTGTCAATTAAAGTCGGTTACAGTGGATTTACCTGGGAATGGTCTAATAATTTGGATTAAGAAATAGTATTGTAACATTTTGGTATTTGCTTTTCTGGATTGTCTGTAAATCAGTACAGTTTATCCAAAGAAAACCCAAAGCACATCTTTGCTGACCTGCAGAAGTCCACACATCAGAAAAGGCAAAAATTGCTGAAATGCCCTCTAACACATTAACTCATTGTTCAGCTGTTATATTGCTCTTCACTGCCCTGAAACTGTTTGACGTATCCATGGAAAATATGCTGGGTGAGAACACTTTACTGCAAGAGAATGCACCATCAAATGCAAGAACATCACAATTTATAATTGGACACCCCTAGTAAAACAAATTATCAAAAGCAGCAATGCTTTCAATTAAGCCACAGAAGGGGAAAACAGTTAAATCTCTATTTCACTGTACAAGAGTTGAGGCTGTGATAAGACGGGACAATTTGCCACCTGTTAGTGCCACCGTGGCAGAATCTGTGGAAAGCCCAGGGCCAGCAGACATGTTTAAAAATTCTGGCAAGGCACAGAAATACTCTTTTAGTAAGAGAACGAGAGATTTAAGGCTGCAAAAAAAGAGGAGTGCAAAACATTAAATTATTTTAACTACAACAGATTATCTGATACAGACATGAGCTAGAGCTTCTATTTGTGGATTTTAACCTTCCTGGGGTATGGGGATGTTAGTTTTGTTTGTGAATTGTGTAGACATCCTGCCAAAAAACCCCAAAGCCCTTTACTACTTCTCTACACATGGAATAATTTGGTGATACAAACAGAAAGCTTTTAATCATTATTTCTTTCAAAAATTGTATTAGATGTAAATCAGAGCCAGTGGTTTTATGCAGCAACACTAAAAAGAAAACCCTCAGTTATTAAAATGCTAATTCCTGCAAGATGTTTCTCTTACAAATTAGCCTCAGGTCCTTCAAGAAAGAGCATAAAGTGCAGCTTTATATTCAGTCAGGACACATTACTTTTTCTTTTAAATGTCTGACAGAGCTATGTCAAATAGTTGTTCTCATGCGTTCCTTATTGTCTTCCTTTAGGACCATTATCTGTTGTGGGCAGGCTAGTGTTTTCTCAACTGATTGAATTCCAGCTGCAGTAGCAATTTATACACCCATTAGTACCAGGTCTTGAAGATTTTTGAGAGAGAAAGGAAAACTATACACCTGATTATTCATTTTTTAAGCAAATAAAAATATAACAAAATCTTCCCTTATTTCCTGCTATTCAGATGCTTATCTGTATCAAGATCAAGATGTATATCACCAACTTTATTGAAGACTATGCTAGAGCCAACTTCAACTTCCTATTAGTGAAATTCCATGCCAGGGAACAATAATCTGAAATCAAACCTTTTCTTGAACCAGCCTCTGTAGATGAATCCCACTTGACAAGATTGCTGAAAACATGGTGAGCAAGTACTGCTGAATTCTGCATATCCCATTTGCCAAGGAATTCAGGACAGCTGTTAACCCCACTTCCTCAATGACTCTCTGGAAGGCATTAGGTGAGTAACGAGTAATTCTGCATAAAGCCTAGAAAAGTTAAAAGAAAGCCAAAACACGCTGTTATTAAATAGAGTTTACAAATATTGGTGACTGAAACTCCAATGGCTTTAGAGAAAAAATACTTTGAAGGTGATTTTCTTCTGTGAGAAGTAGGTACTACCCATGTCTTTGCTCTCTTCATACTAGCTGTATTTAGAAATTACTGCTTACTTGATGCGCATTCAGTAGTGAGGTCTCACTTAAGAGAAATAGTCAAATATACTGACAGACCACTATCATCAAAGAAAAGCTGTCAGAAACTGCCCAGGTCACCAGCAACCTTAGAAACATTACTCATGATAAAACATTAAAAAAAGCAATAAAGACAATAAATCAAAAACCTTTTTTAAACTGATATTTTATTGATACCGATCATCTACTATGCTCCTGTTCTTCCACATCATTTCTGGTCTAGACACCATATTGATTGTACCCTTTTATTTCTCTTTTTTTTTCTTCACTCTAAACAGACTCTCAAGCTCTCTAGCATGAGCTCTTAAATTGAGTAGACAGGAGGTTTACATGTTCCCTGAACATATCCTTAAGGGAAACATCACCTGTGAACTGCGGGAGCTTTGGGTCCCAGCAATTATTTTTGTTACTCCTTGTCCAGCAGGAAACACCTTTTAGAAACAAAATTTTAAATTATTTACAAAAAAAAAAAACTTAGAAACCTTCAGTATAGTGGAAATAAAATATTCTTCCTGCTGCTGAGCTTGTCAGAATGTCAGTGTGACATCTTCTTGAATTATTTCTTCTGTGAGTCTAGCAAAACAATAAGATGACTTGGGTTTCCTACAGGCAAAATCTGTGATATTTACCCAAGGCATGTTGGACTCCAAAGATAGCAAAAATACTGAGACACAGACCCTGTTTGACACCTCTGACAGGCAGGACAAAGTAGTGTCACTTCTTGACTCTGGAGACTGAAGACAGGAAAGTTCTTGATACGTTTTTACTATTGACTGAAACACTTTTAAGTAAAATCCAGCGTGCTAGCTCTGGGTAAAGTTGTGACACTTGTATTTCCTAACAGAAATGCGTTTTTACATGCAAATATCGATATCTACCGAGATGAAACTCTTCAGGGTACATTCTTAAAGTAAAATACTACTGTATGTCCCTGAAACCTGAGCTGGTCAAAGATGTGCTTATGGTAGACTTCAATACTGATTAGGTTTGAGGATTTTTTCCAAAAGTTAAGGTTATATGTCCAAATACTTCAGCAGTGTTAACAGAAGTAGCAGGTAAGTCCTACCTACATCATAACTACAATCTCAGTAACTACCCAAGGTGAAGATATTCTCCAGTCGACCTGCCACCTTCAGAGACAAAAAAATAAATATTACAGTAGTTTGGAACAATTCCTTTTTTGTTCCTATTGTCCATATGTACATTTCTGCTGCAGATTTGAAGACACTGAAGACAATTTTTCCTCAGCAGAACTCTGTGTACACACAACTCTCATCTCTTGCCAACATTGTCTGCTCCTTGAAAAATAGGCAAGAGTTTAGCAAACCCAGTATCAATTCAATTCTGGAGTAGCAACTGGGGAGGGCTAGATGATTGTATTTGGAAGTACAGCATAAACATGGTAACTTACTCCACTTACCATCGCTGGCCAAGCAAGAAGCCCACAGAGACCAGGCTGTTCCGTCACAGCTGCAGCAACACCACATTTTCACAGTATTTGAGCAGGCAAGACTGCCACAAACACAGACTGACATAAATGTTTCACAAATACATTTTTAAATTATAAATTTATACTACTATTTATCTCTCCAAGCATGTCTCAGATCTCAGATATATTTCTAATTGTCTCTCTTTAATCACCTCAGTGCTAGATGTGTCCAAGTGCACACTGCTGCTGCAGCAGTATTACCGTTTTTCAGCTGGGTAGCCAACAGTAAATTCATTAGTTTGCCTGAGCTCTATTCCAGAAATGAGCATAGAGTTACCACACCTCATTTAAAATAAGTCAGGTTATTGTTCAGTTCTGAAATATGAACTGTACTGCTGGGTAAGGCTTTTGGGTTTGTGAACAAAGGATAGAGTTAAACTCCAAGATGCTCTTCTAACTACACAACTCCCTATCATGACAAGAAATGCCTTACCGAAACCACTGTTATCTTCAAAGAATCCACTGTAGAATGTGCGAAAAGGTACCACAGGACAGGTCCAATTTCTGCTGTAATAAATCCTTGTGCGTGACAAGACAGTGTAGTGCAAACATTTTCAATTGTCTTTGCTGCCACATGATTCACCACCCAGTCTTCCTGTGGACAGGAGAGGATAAGAAAACTCCTAAGATTTCTCAATTCTACTTGATATTTGTCAATGTCATTTCATTGGAAACCTCACATTGTGACCAAGTTTTGTTTACAGATTCTACTTTCCCCCAGCTTTCTCTTCTACTGCAAAGACAACCTAATATGGGTAGAACGTAGTACAAAATCTTTCAGCTCCAAGAGATCACTCCAGATTAAAAGAAGTTAACTCAAAAGGTCTTGTGTTACAGGTGTTCTACGGTCCTAAATTTCCATAAAAGTTTGTGAATCCTTTTACTGTTAATACTGGTCAAATAATTTTATAATTGGTGGGAAGTCGCTGTACACGTAGCTTTAATATCTATGTAATTCCTTTCACACTGCAATGTCTCTGTGGGATAAAAACCATCATATCAGAATAATCACAAGCCATCAGCACAGCACAAATATCATGTGGAAGCAGTTATTTACCAAGAAATCTGGAAGCTTTACTTAATATAAATGACCCAAAGCAGAGCCTCTATTTTCTCTGTCAATTCCTTTCCTCCTTTCTTTAGTACCTCTTTTTTCACTCCACTTTCACCAAAAAGCAGAGCCTTTACCTGATGAGAACTGAAAGATTCATTGGTGGTTTTCTGGCTGTATATTACCTCATTTTATCTCAGTCTCTCACCTTATCAGTCTGTAATGATTACGTGAAGTCTTTCAACAACAATCTTTAACAGCTTTCTTGAGTTCAGCAAGAGTGAATTTTAATATAAGGAGGACAAGGAATTTAAATTGTCTAGTCTATCTTACAGCCCAGCTTCACAAATAATTCATCATAATATCAAATTGATTTTTTTCTTAAACGAATCTCCACATTATCCCAATAACCTTTAGATTTCTAACATTTATCTTCTCAATCAGAACCACCAACAGCTGTGAGAAATGATAACAAAACCTTATAGAAAGCAGTGCAAAAGCCTTCCATAAAGGGAGAACTTATCCTTCATTAAAAATATATTTGATATCTACTCTTCCTTTTACTGATTTTGGTATTCTAAAATATAGCTACTAATGTAGAAATACTTGGAAACTCCAGTTTAATGCTATGTAAAAAAACCCCACCAGCTGTATTCATCTTCATGCTAATTTTTACTATTCTACCAAAGAACACAGGGCTACTCAAAATACTTAAGAAATAACAAAGCTATTTCCCATCTAAATCAGTGTTTTATAAAACTCTGCTGACTTGTGTGATCTTCATTCTGATTTACAGCCACGAAACTGAAGATTTAACTTTCTCTGTATTGATTTTATTGCTGCAACACATTGTATTATTTTGAGCTATTAAAGATCCAAATACACAAACACCATATGTATTTACCAAAAATTTCTCAAAACTTTTTACAAATGATAATTAAAATATTTTTCTGCAAAATGCATTTCTCCATTCCAGTCTTTTTTTTTTTGTATTGTTGAAGTAACAATACATGAGTTTATCCAACTGACTACCTGCATTTAAAAGCAAATCCATAACTGAAACATTAATAGTTGTTAAATCTCGCTTATATGTGGAGTGATTATTAATAATTCCAGTTGGGACAGCACTGCTACTTTAAGCAGACAAAAACACTTAATAAATGCACTATAATCCCATCAATAAATCATAATCAAAGCATTACACAGTGAATAATAGTTTCATGAAAGCTAACAAATTGTCAGATGCAATTACAGCTTTTCTTTGTAAAACGTGGTGCTGAGTATGTGTCTGCTACCAGTAAGATGAGCTCCATAACACAGTCCTGTTTCTTTGGCTGGAAAACGGTAGTTTATTGAAACAATCCTCTCAAAACTCTGAGGCTGTCACAGTAATTCCATTTACTGCCACCTGAGATGGTCCATCTCAGCTCCACAGCAACAAGACCTGTATTATTTTCTGCTTAGTTAGATATCTGGTATAGAAGTCTGACCTAAACTAATATTTGGTTTCTTATCAAAAGGAGTCAGTCAGGCATGGGACCAGGACCAAAGTTCTGCTAGTGAGCAGAAATGGATCTGCAAGAAATGAGGAAAGCAGTGTCATGTAACAGTTAACCTCTATCCATAGCATGAGCTGCATCAAATCTATTAATAAAACAATCTTGAAGAGAAAAACATACAGAACTTCAACACAGTTTAGATTTAGATTAGTTTTCTAAAAGGCACTTAAGATAAAGCTTCTAATTTTCAATCCCACTGAACACTTGCAAAAGTATCTGTTCCCAGTTAAAGTCAATAATGGTTAAAGAAAAAGAGCTCTGAGCGGAACAGCAAATACCAAAGGGGTAAATAGATGCAAACAGCTAAAAAGTAACTTCTTTTAACCAAGTCTTTCTATTTCAGTTGTGAAAAGAACTTAGCAAATCAAAACAATTTACTTTCATTTTTTGAAATAACTGGATATACTGAACATTTTTGATTGTTAATGGCTTAACAGTGCATTAAGCTTTGTCAACACTTAAGATACAGTCACTACACTAACCAAAATGTAATGTAAATGATAACATAAACTTCACATTTTCAGGACTAAGAAGAGTTTGCATTCTATAGGAATAACTGAATATTCAGAAGTAGCAAGTATACCATTACTAAATTTATAAATAAATTGTTTCTCACTGACATGCCCTAAAACAATCTCTTATTCTAATTATCAGTCCACAATCAGTCCACAGTGGTGTTCTCTGAATGAGCTAGAGATTTGAAGATGTTAAAATGCAACCAGACTCCTCTATTAATCACCATCTGTAGTCAATAAAGACCTCAAATAAAGAGGAAAAAATAGTTTTTCTCTTGTTTTGCCCCTTCAACAAACTGTGACATGTTTTCTGCCTTGAGCTTTGCCTTGGGCAAGATAAAGTCAAGCAGGCTCACACAAACAGTAAACAAAAACCCTCTACTCAACAGATTTTTATTTTACAAAGTAGCACTCTATGCAGGTTTTACTTCCCTCCTCCTAACAGAGCGAAGGTATCATGAAGAACAATGAAGAACAGAGCACAGAGAACAAAACTGATTACTATTTAGAAATGCTAATTACTACTTAGAACTGCTTAGTGTAAAAGGACCCGGGAGTGTTGATTGAAAGCTGGCTGAACATGAGCCAGCAGTGTGCCCAAGTGGCCAAGAAGGCCAACGGCATCCTAGCCTGCATCAGAAACAGTGTGGCCATCAGCACTACTGAGGCCTCATCGTGAGTACTGTGTTCAGCTTGAGTGGGTCCAAAGAAGGGCAAAAAAAGCTGGAGAACAGCTGAGAGTTATTCCAGTCATTTAGTCTGGAAAAAAGGATGTTGAGGGGAGACCTTAATGATGAAAGGAGGTTGTAGAGAGGTGGGGGTTGGTCTCTTCTCCCAAGTCACTTGTGATAGAACAAGGGAAAGTTGGGACATTGGTAAAAAATTCTTCCCTGCAATTGTGGTCAGGTATTGGAACAGGCTCCCTGAACAGGCAGATGATGGAGTCGTCGCCCCTGGACATTCAAAAAACAAGTAGATATGGCCCTGAGGGATGTGATTTACTAGACATGGTAAGGTAAGGTTGACGGTTGGACTGGATGATCTTACAGGTCTCTTCCAACTTTGATGACTCTGTGATTCTACTCTTTGGCCTCAAGAGATTGCCATACAGGATAAAAATGCAAATTTCTAAAACCGTATCAGCCACTTCAAAACAGAAAGTAAATTTTGCTCCAAGAATTATGGAAGATGTTTGAAAATCATATTGCAAGAGGACAGAACAAACTGTCAAAACATTTCTCAAAAGAAAGCCACAGCATTATAAATCCCACACTTATTAATAGGAATTTATATTTACTATCCCGCTCCCCTCCAAACCAAGCAGCTATACATTAATGTTGAAAGTACACAGAACACACTGCATTTATGCATTAATCTCTTGCTTAAGTCATGTTCTTATCACAATTATTTAAATTCAAGAGCAATACTTGGTTGACAAGTTACTGTGCAGAGCTGCAGGCTACAATCCTCACACGATGCCTAAAGGGTTATTACAGTGGAGAAATACTACTGAGGACAATGAAAGAGCCTTACCCCTTCCTGAAGACACCTCATTAGCACCATGTAAGCAGCCGAGGGAACAACCCAGCACTCTCTTGGGTGCTCCCTTCTTTCCTCCTGAAATAAAGCCAATAGCACAAATTATTAAGTAAAAAATAAAATTAAAAAAATCACAATAATCTCAAGCACATGAAAATATTTTGTAAGGCTCTTAATAAGATTCTTATTATACACAGTTCAAATCAACATATGACAGAAAATATATTAAATTCCCAGGCATATTATTATTTGATTAATATTATTTTCTTTAAATGTTTAAATCCACACCAGAATTTGTCCTATTACTTCTGGATTTCACTGATTTCCTTTGAAAAAAAAAGTATTCAGAGTCATAGCAGCTGGAAATTGTGTGATAAAACTTACTGTAGGGCTTAGCCTCCTTCCATTAGATCAATGAACCGCACCAACCCCTAAAGAAGCCTACCATAACCAAGTTTAAAAAGGGCATTTGGCTATTAATGAGATTTAAGTAAAGTAACTTCTATATCTGGACTAAGAATTTTTAAAATAGCCTCTTCTGAGAAAGAGAGAAGTAACAGGAATTGGGTGATGTCATGATGATAGGCCATGAAATCAATATGGAGCTTGTGTTAATAGGTAGACAAAGGATGACAAACAGCAGTTCCTTCAGATATTATCCCATTTCTTGAACTCTACTGATTGTATTAGTAAATTATTTTTAGTGCTCTAATTTACTGTTCATAATAAAAAGCATAAGACAGGCAAGGTGGGGTTAATCATGCAGAAACTAATTATGCTTTCTAAACTTCCTGATTTCTGAGCAACCTCCACTAATCAACATATACAATGAGATACTGTCAGGCATTTAATTAAAGCATAGCACATTAGCAGGGAAGACTATTAACAAATTGCTTAGTTTTCCTTTATTGAAAATAAATCAAAACTTCATTTGCACAATATATGAAGAGAAAAAAATGAGTTTTTTAAATCTCCCTTTTCTTTTTAAGCTTTATTTCTGAAAGTTTGTATTAGAAAGCTAGGGAACACTTTTCCTTGGGAGTGAGTTACAAACCATATGAGTGATTTGATACTCAGAGACATTAGATCTGCTACATTTCTACGCCTTCACCTCATCTGAGTAACAACATAAAACACATTATCACAGTTTGCCTTCCAGGGCTTAGTGTCTTAAGTTTAAGAAAACACAGCTCATATTTTAGAAGAGGATGGTGGGTTGGTTACAGTCTAAAATCTTCTCCCCAGGAAAAGGCAGTACAAGATTATGAGTTGGGACCTTCTCTACTGGAACTGGTGTGGGGCTGTTTCTCATATTTGTCTAATTTAGCCAGAAAAGTTGTCAGGTTTTTCTGTAACCATACATACTAAATTCACTGTAAAATAAAAAGCCTTAAGAAACAGTGCAGTTTTGAAATATTACTAGTTCTTCCATCCTTCAGACTGAAGGTTAGATGTATTTACTGTCCAGTTAGAAATTTTAAATAAAGCAAAAACTCAAGGTAAGTAAGAATAGGGCTAAGTTTCATAAACACATTTACACAAATTGACATTTAATAATTTTGAAAGGGGAATCTTCCTACTTTTGGCTCACAGCCCATGTTGATGTTGTTTCAGCTTCGGGTTCTGCACTCTAATAATGCAAGCAGCACAAAATGAATAGAAATTAGATAGAACTTGAGAGATTTCCCTCAAGGCAATTTCCTCTAGACTAACAGAATGTCCTCCCTGGGGGCTGCTCATGCTACATGTGAATTGCTCTTGGCTTCAGTTAGGAATAAAAATGCAGAGACAGATTATTAAGATGTTACTTAAGAGATGTCACGCAAGTAGAGAAGTAAGAACAGAATCTGGACCTCTGTAATACTAATAGAATTATCTGGACTTTGTCCCCCATGTTTTCTGAGTGCAAAGAGATCTCGTATTGAACCTAACAAATCATGTTGAAGGTAGGCCATCTGATAGGGAGCAAATTTTGTTTCATTTTATACTACCACTGATTTGGTATGTGATCACAGAAACATAAGGGATCGGAAGGGACCTCAAAAGATCTTATCCCTAACCCAGTCCTCATCAATCAAGGAAGACTCCTCTCTTGCCTTGACTTCCTCTGGAGCCTCAGCAGTCTGGGGTTTGATATCAGCACAGCCCCCAGAAGTACAGACATAGGCAAAGAAGGTTTTCAGTGTATCTGCATTCTCTGTATCCTCTGTCTTCAGGGCACCCATCTCATTCAGCAGGGGACCTACATTGCCTCTAGATTTAGTTTTACCTGCAATGTATTTGAAGAAGCCCTTTCTGTTACCCTTGACCTCTCTTGCAAGGCATTTTAGGGATCTTGGCAAGGTTGTTCACCACTGCTGTTGTGCAGTTTAATGAGCAACAAAATACCTGCAAATACCCATTACTATAGAATCTCCTCAGATATGACAGTTAGTATTTGAATACTAATATCATGCTTCAAAGTTAATAAACATATATGGTGATCTATTGCATTGTTTTAGGAAGTTAAAACTCTATTATTTGAAGAAAGCATTTTAATCATTCTCAGATTAACTACTGGATTAGACTAACGTGTCTCATGAAGTTGAATAAGTATAACATGGCATTCAAGGAGAAGGCATTGAGGATACAAATGTCGAAGTGTACAAACCACTTAACAGTCTGACCTTGCTGGCTACACAGTACAGAAGCTCCCCAAGTGCTGGCAGAAGAGATTGCTTCAATTTGCTGTTTCTGAAGTTCTCTCTGATGAGTTCAGTTAAAAGCATAATTGCCTAAAACAAAGACAGAAAAAAAATTATAAAACAGCATGTATAATCTTTTCTCAAACAAAATGTACTACTAAAGGTGTCTTGCATGAGTAGAAAAAAATGATTCCATAGAAAAAAATGTTATCAAGTCAGAAAAAGTCCTGACCTAGCAACAACTTTTATTACAACTATCAGATAAAATATGTCCTCACCCTCAAGCAAGAGATCAATGACTCTACTGTATTCTAAGATCAATCTAATTTTTTCCTAATCATTGCAGTATTCTTTAAAGTATGGTAAATTTCTATGCAAATAGATCAAATGCAACTGAATATACAGGTATAAACATTATTGTGATTTCTCTTTCCAATATGACCTACAAATTACACTACATCAGCAGAACAAAGGCAGCACATGCTGATAGACTCTGCGGTGGAATTGTAGTTGCTTTGCATTTTATTTTTGCATCTCAGTGACCCCTGGTGGCTATAAACAAATGTTTAAAAGGCAACAGAAATGAAGAACCAGATTTTAAGATGTAAAAGCCATCACTGTTCTGAGTCTGTAGTACTTTGAAAGCACAGAAGAAATAAAAAAAAACTGGATAAGTGTGAAATGAGATGACAAAGAACTGCAAAGGATAAATTGGGAAGAAAATTCGTGGTCCATAGCATGGTACGCAGTGTGCAAAAAAATTGTGACCACAAAGGGATAATGAAAATTCATTTTCCTTTCTAGCCCTTCAGTTTCAGTGTCACTGGTCTCAGACTTAACTGGTTTTTGAAGAATATACATATTTCTAAAAATGCTAAATTCCATTTGTGAAAAACTTAAGGTTGTTTTCACTAAAGCTTTAAGAACCTGCCACATCCAAGAAAGCTGGCATTCAACTAACAAGCAACTCTGAATACTGAAAGACACGCACCATGCTTCAATTATCCTAATCATTTGTATTTCGCATTATAAATCAAACAAAATCCCTCAAGTTTTATCATTGGTGGTAAGTTCTGTCACAGGTTAGTAAAGATCAGAACCACAACTACGTACAGAAAACACAGAAGCTCATACACTAAGAGAATGTTATATTCTCATTTAAACATGAGATAAAATAAAGCAGGATTAAAACCCAATCAACCATGAACGCTTCTGACATAAATAGTAAAAGCATCAACAAAACTTTTTCTCTCACTTCCAAAGCAGTAAGTTACCTCAGAAATGGGTACATTTTCTTTAAGTTCAGAAGTATGTAATGCCAGTAAACCAATCACTCGAGCAACTTTGGCACGTCTGCACAACAAACATGTTTTTTGTAAGTGTAGAAAAATCATTTCACAAATATCACACAAAACAGTTGTATCTTGTTTCCATTTAACACAGACTGCAAAGTGCAGGGAATAGCTGCAGTGGTATTTACAGCTCACATTTTTTCATTTTCTCTGTATCATCAAGTTATTTCAGTTTACATCTCAATTTAGTAATAAATCCATGAATAAAACCCCTTATTTAGCACTGAAGAATGAAGATTCTTTAATTTGTTAGTCATACTAAGCAGTCATGCTTGTGTTTAGCTTTCTTAGAACATGAAAAATCTTCTAGGTTATTTGAAACTTTTTGGTTTAGCTGACAAAACAGAAATTAAACTGTAGCAGACAATCAGTTTTAAATGCTTCATTAAAGAAAAAGAGGGAATAATGAAAGCAGCATTTATTAAACAGCAGAGGGCACTATCACATTGAAATAGCACTGAACGGGCATTTGACGTAAACCAAAAAATAGCTGGGAGTAAAAAAAGCTACCACTGTAGTTATTTTCCTAATATAATGGTAAGGCTTGGTTTATTCAGTGATTTTATCCACTAATTTTAAGTAACTAAATTATATAAATTCCAAATCTATTTTAGAAATTTTTTATAATCTTTTATCTTGTAGAAATACATCAGTTCAAAGCTGAAAAAATTAAAAATACACCACGATACAGACAAGTTGCCTGCCATTACAGTCTGACAGGCTAAAGCATTCCTCAAATATCCTATTAAAAATATCTTTAAATATAAAATTATTATGAATTTTATTAAACAATTAAATGAATTGTAACTTACATATTCCAGGTGGTAGCTGCACGCAGCTGCTCTATCAAGGCAGGAAACTGGTTGAAAGATAAACAAGAGTGAATCTCAGTGATCTGATATGTGCCAGTTATAAACCACCAAAATATCAGTAATTGCATAAAATTGTTTGCATAACATTTTGAACATTTTCAAAAAATACCATCATAAAGAAATACTGTAGATATTGTCCAAGCATTAATTAAATAAGGGGCTAAAATGACAAATCCTTTCTATATTCTTGCCTCTTGCTCACTCCTTGAAAAAATAAAAAATTTTTACTGTAGTCTTTGGAAAGCTTTTCTTCTTATTCTTTACAGGTTTGTCCAAGTAAAAATAATTTCACAGTTCAAACATGAACATTTTACAACCTTTGTCACTTGATGATTGACAGACTAACATTTCATTATGTGTTATTTCACACTCACCATTAAGGTGAGATATTTTTCCAAATTTTTCCGAATTTTTCCACTTTCACAATTGATTAATATGCAAATTTATCTAAAAATCTAAGAATCAGTTTCTCTCTGCTGTCTAAAAACAGTTATATGAAATTTAGTAATTATTTTCATTATCTTGTGCTAAATTTGCCATGCTTTCATCACTACACCAATGATTCTTCAAAATATAACTAAAAGCAGATTATTTTTGCTATGTTAAACCATGTCAATGCTTTCAACTGGTGTTACTTACCAGTTGAGAGGTAATTAGCTTGGTTGCCATTTCCTTGTGGACAGCCACAGTACACAGATAGTTCATTAAGTTCATTTTAGAACGTGCTGCTCCTGTACTCTTGTCGCTGGCATCAAGCAATGAGCACACTTGCTGTAAGAAGTCATTCCACTCTGTTTCACTCAGGGATGACAACTTCTCAGCTAACCGTAAGAAGCAAACCATAAAGATAATGAAACTTCGATACTGCTTTAACATATTGAAAAGCACCATCAACATGAGTAAATAAGTTCCAAAGTTTGAATCTAATTAAAATATTAAGCAAATACAATTAATGTCTGAAGAGGCATGTCTTGTCTTTTATTTCAATTTAATGCTTAAGTAAGAACACCTAATGAAGATAATTATAATTCACATTAGTAAAGGTGAAAAGCAGTTTGTATTTCAGGTATTTATCATTATTTTTCCATATTGTCTTTAATCATTACTGATTAAAGCATCAAATTCAGTATCTTTAAAAACAATCAGAAACTTGTCCAGGAAAAAGCTGGAAGTGTTGCAACCACAAAATCATTTTCACATATTTAATAAATACAGACAGCAATTACAATGGATAAGTATAGCAATGTGGTGTTTTAGCTAATGAAATGCGATATGAATTACTCTTAGCCATTTAAGTCTGATAATGAGACTAATTAAATCTATTTTGTTACTACAATGTCTGCAGATTGTTGTGTTACATTGCAACTAGACATTTTCTTCAATCAATTAACTCTCAAAAAAACTTTATAAAAAGCATAAAAGAACCTTTGTGTATAGGAAAAAGTGTGATGTGAATTCTGTGACTACATAGCTGGTTGACAGACCTCTTCAAGCACAGTGAAGTGTAATAACACTTCCTTAAATAGTCTAGAGGAAATATTCCAAGAAGAAACATTAGGCTTATGACAATGAGCAGCCTTTTGTTTTCAGAAATAACAGCAGCTTTTCTAGACATTAAAAACAAGCACCAGCAAAAAAAAAAAACCCCAAACCCCAAACAACTCTATCTTCTGTGACACAATTCCCATAACATATCATGATTAAAGGTGGGACTGGCAAGGCTGCACACACTAAGATCTTATGTTCATTTCCTTCTCTAGCTTTGTCAATTTTTAATGTCTGTTTGCACGTTTCAGTGAAAGTCTCAGTTGTTTTCCAAAAATAACAGGAGAAAATAAAGTTGGTTTTCTTCCATATAAAAACAGGGTTGACTATCTTACTTTAAAAACATTTGCCATTTTGAGCATGGGCTTGTAACTGAAAGCAGCAGAAAGGAAAGCAACAGCATAGAACTGTTAGCACTTGAAAACACTGCTCAAAATTATCACATAGTTCCAAACATCACAGTTTCAGACAAGTTATAGCTGCAGAACTCATGACACCTCATCATCTACAAAGGGAGGCTACAAGTCTTGTGATGGTGAGTTATGGCATCATATGTAAAACTTGAACAACTTCAGCAAATTCTTACCTGAGTATGTTGGCATACGTAAAGTTTTCACATCAAACCTAATTGGCGCTTGCTTCATTATCTGGAAAATTATACCAATACTCTACAGTTAGTTTTAAGGCAAAAATTGTACAGGAATGGCAGTTTCCAACAGATTTTGCCCAAGGAGATGTATCAGATTTAACCGTACCATTTTAATATAAATAAATTATTATTTTGATTGAAGTGATTTTAATGGAAATACAAAATGGTGGAATTTTTTAGTTTACACTTTTATCTTGCTTGCACAGAAAAAAATTGGGTGTTAAAAGCAACAGGAAGGAACTAATCATCTGAGCACTCATAAAATATATTAATAATGCACTACTGTACACACACTAAATGATTCTGGAAGACAACTAAACATGTTACAACTAACTAAGCAATCAAAATATTTGTGGTTTGTGCCCCACAACTTCATTTTCTGAGACATTGTGAAACTGGATGGTGGGTGAAACCTAGGTGTAAGTAGAGAGCTATTTCCTAAGAGGTCTTTTCTTACACAGATCTGCAGGACATGGGGAAAATTTACAATAGAAGCTGCCATTTCAGCTTTTAAACTTCTGCCAGCATTTACTGCCAGCATTTAGTAAATCCCTTTCCAGGAGATTAAAGTGCAACCACTTCCGCTTTACCAGGTGTCAGATCATCCTTTAGGCTAAAGATCACAAAGTATGCAGAGACTGCAACTATATGTCCCAGGAATTTTTCGGGCCTTTTTGCACTGATTGAGGTAAGGAAAATAGTCTCCAGCTTTGCTGGGTAGTTTCATTAAAACAACCAAACAAAATTCCTAGACTACAGCAATACAGCAGCTTAAAGGTATCTGTAATGAGTTAGATGCTTACTTCCAAAGAGAAGCTTTGCAATTCCTCCATCTGTCATTTACCGATTGTCCAAAAGACTTATTTTGCACAGAAATACAGAAGACCAAAAGGGTTCTTGTCTATCATCCCTTCTAGCAATACTACATGTGCACACTGTATTCTCACTGCAACACTGAGTTCTGATTCTCTTCTGGCCTTCCCTGTGCTGTCAACCAAGAATGAGTCTCTGCTCAAGAGACTCACCACAGAATCAGTATGACAGAAATTGGATGGATATTTATTGCAACTTCAGTGCTTCCTTTCCAGATAAAATTGGTTCCTATTTATTAGAAACACTGCACACCTAAAGTTTAAATTACAAATTTATTCCATAAAATTCTAATCTCTGACATAGAAGGCTTCACAGATAGCCTTTGAGTATAGAACACAGACTTGTGTCCATTTCAGTCAGATATCAAAGCAAGTTACCAGAAAACAGATCTGCAAAAGCATGGAAAACAGGACTTAGTAGCTTCTGTTTCTTGTACAGCAATATTTAATATTAGCATTCAATCTCAAAATAATGCTGTTGTCCAAATTAACTACACAATAGGATTCTAAAAGACTGCCCAAAAATTGCATGCGACCTTGCCAGAAGACTGCGTGGAACTGCCTTGAAATGAAACTTACAAACTACAGGAAAGCAGTTTCACTCTGATAAAAGTTATCTGCAAAAAGAGCCTCACCCACAAATTCTTGAACCATATATTTTGGTTTTTTGCTTTACCTTTGGATTGTCAATGATTGGTGTGACGATAAGATCAGATTCAGTGTAAATGAGCCCTTTCAATGTTGACTCCACATTCTGATGACTTGAGCATTTATTTTTAGCCTAGAACAAGAACAAATGGGGTTTAAACTAGAAATGGATCAGCAAAGTGCCCTTGTGGTCAAGAAGGCCAATAAGGAGTTGGAACGTATTGGGAGGAATGTGTCTAGCAGATCAAGGAAGGTTCTTCTACCCTTTTTTCTCCATTAGAGGCTGCACCTAGAATACTGTGTCCAGTTCTCAATTCAAGATAATAGAAAATTAATTGGGAGAGTCCAAAGAAGCATTACAAGGATGACTAAGGGTATAGAACAACTGCCTCATGAAGAGAGATTGAGGAAACGGGGACTTTTTAGTCTGAACAAAAGGCAGCTGTGAGGGGATTTAATTTCTGTCTGTAAATACATGAGGGCTGAGAGCCAAGAATAAAGGAAAACTATTTTCAATTGCATCAGACAGGACAAGGGAGAATGGATGCAAGTTAGAACACAGGAAGTTTCACCTCAATATGAGGAAAAACTTCTTTACAGTATGGGTTATTAAATATTGGAATGGGTTGCCCAGGACAGTTACGGAGTCCACTTCTCTGGAGATGTTTAAGCCCCATGTTGATGAGTTTTTGTGTAATTGATTTAGGCTTTTAGGCTGTTATGCTTTTCAGTAATCTGCATCCTGCTTGAGTAGGAATGTTGGACCCAATTTGGGTTGGGCCCCTTTTAAGGCCCCTTCCAACCCTAATAAACTGTGTGTAAACTGGGGGTTTTTTATTTTAAAAAAAGCTATATTATGTTTATTCTCAAAATACTTTATTTCAACATTATACCACAGTTTGGCCTGGAAAAGAACATAATGCAAATTATTTTTAGTTATGTAGCAGCAGATAACAATTAAAATTTATGATAAAGAAACATGTTGGAAAGAAAAGCTCCAGATCCAAAAAAGAAGACCCTACGATCCCTTTTATATATGTGAAAAAAGCATCTTTCACTCTTCTGTGTGAAGCTGAGCAAGTATTTTCAATTACCTTGCACACTGTAGAAAAAACTACTTTCTTGTTAGAATTATGAAAGGAGGAAGAAGAAAGTTGGCTTTGCCACAGAGTCCAGATTAAAGTTCTTACTATAAGGACATCTCAATCCCTTAATATTTTCTACTCACCTGTTTCAAGCATGAATTGCCTTGTGGAGAATTTTGGACTGAGTCAGTAGCAGCATCACTTACTCCTAAGGAACTATGAGTTCTAGGTGTGGGACGAGAACTTGAAGAAAGAGAAAGAGAGGAAAAAATACAAAACTAAAATAAATTAAGTTTCACTTCAAAGTACTTTTTGTTGCTAACAAACATAAATGAAGCTACATCTGATTCATCAGCTAAACGTGAACTTTATGTCTTTAATTGACAAATTGACAAACATATGTCAGGACATATTCAGAGATGGGAAGGTCAGGGTGGTTTGTTTTTTCTGTTGCTAAATGAATGCAATTTGATTATTTTCTCATGGCCTCTCTAAAAATTGGATGCTAAACCACAATTAAAATAAATACTAATAAATATTTGTTTATTTTGCATTAACTTCACATCAAAATATAGTAATTATTTTGTTTTCTTCTGGCTGCTAATTCTTGGCTAACTAGTGAGAATTAAAAGCTGTTTAATAGTCATGTATAAACGTTAAATGCATTTGCTTTTTAATTTTACTTTTTAAAGATCCTGTCTGCTCATTAGAAACAAAAAAAGAGAGTGGAATAATGCAAATTTGCTATTTGTTTTTGGTACCATACATTCATTTACATGTTTGGAAATCAGCTTGAGAGTTTGTAAAACTGACAGGCCAGTGAACTGACTTAACAACTACAAATGACTTAGTTTTCTTGGTTAGCAGAAAGCAATATACCACAACACTGACTTGCAAATCAGTTTTAGTTATTAGAAGAAGCAGCTTTGTTAAAAATACAAACACAACTGAAAATATTCATGCAAATCCATCACCAAATGACCAACCTCAGTGCAAATCAGCAAAGTATTTCAGAAAGCAATTCAAAAATTGTATTGCATTTCAAGTTTTGTATTTAAATACATGTATCTCATAAATAATGATGTTAAAAATACTGTTTTTCTACTCTCACTGCTGTCATAAATTGGATTACATGTTGTTACACCAACTGCTTGTAATGCCATTGTAGTCTTTCTCTTCAGACTGCTAAAGCAAATAGTAAATACTACTTTAAATTAGTAATATTATGGGTTTAGCTGTTGTGACAGAAATTATAAGTGAGAAGTCATGCTGAATTAAACCAAACAGAAATAACTGCAGTAGTCAACAAACTATTATGTAAAAGAGCCCTATTTTGGGTTATGCAAGCAGCTTGAGAGTGTATTTAATATCAAGCTGAACATTTCTGACTGATGATAATAATATTTCTATTAACAGATAATCTTGTCTCAAAAGCTAGAATTTCAGAATCAGGTCTCAAGTGAAAAATAATCATTGTTATGCTGTCTATCCTCTTAGTACATTGTTATAAACAGCTTCTGATGACAGACTGCAGGTAGAATTTATTAGTGGGTACTGAGCCAAACTCTTATGTATTTAAAGTTAATATTTTCAAAACATATTCTCATTTACGTAAAATAAGGAGGAAAGTTAGTTTTCAATAAAGGTGGTTTAATATTAATTAGTTCAGATCACAGGAAAAAGAGAGACATGCTAGCAAAATGTTTTTGATACAATAATAAAGTATCTGAAGAGACAGAAAAAAAAACAAATGAAAAAGGGTTTAATTGTAACTCAGGTTTTTATACCTTAGAAGAAATACAGATTCATTCGATTCTCCATCAGCCGCACTTTTTGGGCGCAATTCAGTCTGAGTTTCTGCTGAAAAGAAACCATGAATTTACATTCAGAATTTAAAAACAAACACAGGGAATAAGTATGTTGGTAAGACTGACAAAACTCAATAGGATATATATATTTTGAAATATTTTAATGAAAGTTATACCTGTTTTGAAATAACTTCTCGGTAGCTTATTGTCTGCTCTTGAAGATGACATGTTATCAAGATTGCTATGAGCGCTCTGAGACTCTGTGTCTTCGCTGCTGTTTAATAGAAGATGTTAAATTACACAGACTTGAAAAAAAACCCCAGATAATACCTATTATTTGTTACAATTATTAGCCCACAATTTAGCTGTTATTTCTGAGGCACTGCAAAACCCACAAGTCTAATAGCCCAATGCAACAGAAAGTGAAGATTCTTCTCTTTCTCTGAACATTCTTCCAAGATAAACATTGGTGGTGGAAGCTGAAAGAGCTTCCACAAATTCTTATTCTGTGCCATAAACTTTAAATCTTGATTTATCTGGTTTGGTGGTGAGAGCAGTAATAAAAGTAAAACAAGATACGCATCTCAAAGTAGAATAAATGTTAACTGATATTCTGCAGCACTAGAACGAGAAATAGGTACTAACCACCACATGGTGGTATTTAAAAATAGATAAAATTTAGAAATATTCAGCATTCCAGAAATATTTTCACGTTAGTATCCTTGATTGAAGTACAAAGTGCATTTGAAATGCCTAGAAGAAGAGAACATAAAATCAACACAAATATCCTGATTAAAAATTAAAACCTAAGCCAGCAACGTTTTTTGAAACAAAGAATTTTCAAGTGGCCTAATTTTTTCTAGCACACAGAAGCTACTTTCACAAAGAGTTTGCTGTTTTCTAGATATATAGCAGTGCAGAGTATCCCAAGGCAAAAAAACCCTGTTGGATTAATACTTCATGTCAGAAAAAATATATGTCAGCTGCATCTGCAAGGACATAAGGCTGAACCACAAATTTAAGATGCTGTACTCACAGAATAATCATGGTTGGAAAGGATCTATTACATCACTAAGTCCAACAAAAAACCTGAATACCTGAGAGACTGAAAAAACACAAAATAACCACCACCACCTCCCCCGCCGCCATGCCTGCCACTCTAGCATGTCACAAAGCACCATGTCAATATGCTTCTTAAATACCTTCAGGGATGGGGACTCCATCACCTCCCTGGGAAGGTCATTCCAATGCCTCAACACACTTTCTGTCTAGAATTTCTTCCTAATCTCTAATCTAAACCTACCCTGCCTCAACTTCAGATCATTTGCCCCTGGTTATGTCGTCACCAAGGAGAAGAGGCCAACACCCACCTCTCTACAATCTCCCTTCAGGTAGTTGTAGAGGGCAATGAGGTCTGCCCTCAGCCTCCTCTTCTCCAAACTAAACATGCCCAGCTCTCTCAGCCTCTCCTTATACAACTTGTTCTCTAAATCCCTTATGAGCTTGGTAGCTCTCCTCTGGACACACTCCAGCATCTCAATGTCTTTCCTATAATGAGTGGATCAGAACTGAACACAGTACTCAAGATGAGGAGGTCTCACAAGGGCTGAGTATAATGGCACGATAACTTCCCTTTTCCTGCTGACCATGCTATTCCTTGTACAGGCCAGGATCATGTTATCCTTCTTGGCCACCTGGGCACATGGCTGGCTCATATTAAGCCAGCTGTCTACCAACATCCTGCCTGGGGTGGTTGTGACCAAAACACACGACCTGGCACTTGGCCTTACTGTACTTCATACAATTGGCTTCAACACACTGATCCAACCTGTCCATCTGTAGAGTCTTCCTGCCCTCTACTGTAGCTTTTGTGATGCTCTAAGCCTAAAGCTTTAAAATAAACAAAAATATTCTCACTAAGGATAAAACTGACCTATGTTTATGAGTCTACAAAAGCCTTTTAAATTAAATTAAGTCAAACTACTGTGCATCACTATTACATAAAGAAATAAATTGCTTTAGAAGTAAATTTGAACGTGTTCTATAACCAAGAAGAAGGGGTCTATGGAAAGCAAACACATGGTGTAATACACTAACAGGATAATACAATTCCTGAGCATCCCAGAGTGTTCATTTCATTCATCAATTAGTGATCAACATGAAAATCTTAAGCAAAATACAGACTTTAGAAAATGCACAGGCAACCATAATTCCTCCCCCCTTTATATTTATTATTTTATTATTTATTATCAGGAAAACAAATCTTCCTTGGACATACAGTACCTGGAGCTGTTGCCTTGGCTGTCTGCAGACTCAGAACCACAATTGCTAAGAGATCCTTTCCAGAAAGGATGCCGTAATAGCTCTGTCCAATTCAGCCTTTTAAAAAGTACCAAAAACAGTTCCTGAAAATGCAATGGCACATTGCAGCTCCAGAAAGAGATACCAGCCTAGATACTACAGAATCCTGTTGTTTGTTTTTATTTGGACTAAGAAGTTTTCTTACAGGTCAAACTCTTTGGCTTAAATCAACATGGGTAATTGATGCAAAACAGAGGTATGAGACAAAGAATGAAGGAAGTTGCATAGCCAATCCCAACATGTAAATTATCTGAAGTACACTATAAATTATAATCTTCTGTCAGCTAACTCTATCAGATGTAAACCAAAGCCCCACCCTCGAACTGCTCAAGGCCAGATTGGATGGGGGCCTTAAATAAGCTGGTCTAGTGGAGGATGTCCCAGCTCATGGCAGAGGAGGTTGGAACTAGATGATCTTTAAGGTCCCTTCCAACTTGAACCATTCTATAAATCTATTAATTGCTTTGGGCAAGTAAAGCCGTACAATTTTAAATCTGACCATTGCTTCAGTCAAAAATTTACCTATATAGCACAAAAATACAAAGATATACTTGGTCTGAACATAAATTTAGCATATCTTCATATAAAAGAAACAAGAATTTGCTCTTTTATACAAGAAAGGGATGAAATGGTTTTTGCTTTTTGTCATCTACAAAATACAACACATAGTACCAGAGCAACGATTTTCTCCAGAGGTGTAACAATGTAATGTTAACAACTGCCATTACCTTTTCTGAGGGTCCTTTTGGAGCAAACCATCAAGCAAACTTATGAAGTCAGCAGAAGGTTTGTGAAAACCAGAACCTGTGAAGATAAGAATCAGGCTGCAAAAACTGTCATGCAGTATAGATCAAACTGATATCTAGAGGTCAAGCTAAAAAGTTTTCTTTAATAGTAATTTATCAAAAAAAACCAACCCTGAAGGTATGAAATCCTCAAAACACCCCAAAATACCCCAAAACAAGCTACCAATATTCCACCAAACTAATTAACATTGTTTATATGTTAAAAAAGCAGAACACAAATTATCCTATGGGTATTGAGAAATAAAGTGGAGTTGAAATTGAAATAAAATTTGCTTCTACTAAGACCACCACTGCCACACCCCATTATACATAAGATGTTTCCAAAATTCTTATTTCACTGAGAAAGACTCCACTTCTGAGAACTCCAATCAATGAAATACACGTTATCCACTTTGAAAACAAAATCTCCCTTAAAATTGAAACAATTAAACAACAGTTTTGATTCTGCAGGTCGCCATTAGTGCTATGTTGCTACACACTGAGAAGAGTCAGTAATATTTAAGCATCTCCAACAATAAGTGCTGCAACAGTAACAGAATGTTACCCTCTGCTCTAGGTGGCAATGGATCTTCATATAAAATCTGTTCAATTAATTCAGCAAAGCTATCTGAGAAGAATGGTGGTCTTCCTACAAGCAAACAGAGGTAGATTTCACAGATTAGATGAAATGGCTATCAGGTGCAATGGTATATTACAAGCTCATTTTCCTAAGGAAATACACAAAGAAATACATATCCTTAGGCCTCTATTCTGTTTATCAAATGGTCAATTTAAATGCAAAGACTTTTGATTAAATTCTTCTACCATAAACAGCAAAAAGATACCATGGACAGGGGAGGTACCAAAGGTAGCTTGACATAAGTAACAGTCAAAAGGATGACTTAACAGTACTACTTAATTTGACTGTTAGACACCCTCCTGTTTTCTAAGTACACTTAGTATATAAATAATCTTCAAATAAAATCCCACAGCTTTAAAATTACTTCAGCTTTTCTATGTTGTTAGATTTCAGGGAAGTTACAAGAATTTACTCTGGGACCACGATCTACATTTCCATTATCAAAGATATTAGATAGAGTCATAAACTTACAACCTGAGAACATTTCATAAAACAAACATCCCAAGGACCACAGATCACTGGCTTTGGAAAAGTCTTCTCCCTTTATTGCTTCTGGAGCCATATATAACTGAGAGCCTACAAAATATAGTATGTGTAATGCATTTAGTATAAGACAACTGAGGTACAATTGTAAGTAGTTCCGAAGGCAAAAACTATGCTTTTACTAAATTATTTAGGATTGCCTATGCTATTTTGTTATTTATTTCCTTCTTATTGTGACACAAACCAGCTTGAACAATTTTCTAACACAGTTATTAACAGAAATAAAGTTTTTATGTGACTTGACAGCTTCCAACGGAAGTTGAGCAGAGGGGTTAGTTAACCCAATTCTCACATAAAGGAAATTATGTTCCATCACATTCATTAGATGGTTTCTTATTTTAAAACTATTCAAAGACATAAACCTCCATGAAGTTACAAAACTGTTACAAAACTAAGGTAGCAAGCCAACTAGGTCATTGTTCTATATCAGTTATAGTTATTTTCACAGTAAAACACTAGAAAAATGTCATGTACTAAATTATAATAGCTTATTCACAAACCCTTTCAGTCTTGACATAGAAAGAGAAATATGCAGTTCCCATTTCTTCAGTAGTTCCCATGTAAACACTAGCTCGATACTCACAACTTTCTAAACAGAAATTACAATAACTAGGCAAAAATTATTTATTCTAAGGTCCTTTGAAAATTTTATTTCAGATTCTTATGCTCTTGGATTTTATTTTTTGAGTGACAAAAAGCCACTACCTATGCACATCACAACAGCTGACAGGCAACAGGAAAGAGATTAGGTTTGTATTTTTTCCTGCATAAAGATCTGCTCAGGGTTTTAGGATTTCCAGTATGGACTTCCAGCAAGAGACAGTAAATTATTAAGAAAGCTCTCTTTATTCCCATAATATACAGCCAAGAATTCCATTGTTCCAGACAGCAGCAACTGCTATGACACATCTTACAACTACACAACTTACTACAAAAAGCGGGAAAGGTCAGGAATTGTTACTACGTCACAAGTTTGACAGACAGAAGTACATTTTCTCCAGCTATTAGTTGAATTGTCATTGTGAACCTTAGACTTCTATTACCATATACTTGCAAATAGTCTTGTTTTTTTACCCACCTGCAGGTGCTGTTCCTCTGTAACACAGATAAAGAAAATTTAGCTCTGAAGCCTCTTAAGTATTCTCTAGAAATCTAGTTAGTCCCAACAGAATAATCAAGAACGAATTTACTTCAGTCTTCTCTCCAAATTACCTCAAACAAAGGCTTTTTCCAACTTCCGTATCTTTTTGGTTATTGAAAATATCATACCTCGAAATCTATTTTTCTGGTATCTTTGTGGAATACTTTGACTGAAATCTCCTTCACTTTCTTCAGATCCAACTACAGCAAAAAATTCTTCCAAGTTTTCACCGTCCAGTCTAGCCAAGCAAAAATTACTGAATTTCAAAGTGCCAGACCCATCCAACAAAATCTAGAAGATTAAACAAAATCCAACTTAAATACAACTTATAAATATTAAAAACCAATGACTGCATAAATAGGAAAATATTAAACTCTTAAAAAGATATAAAGTAAAACCCTCCAACTATATAAGCACATAGAGATGATTCACCAAAACTAAGAACACTGAGAAATACAAGTTAAGACCAATACTTTTTAATAACAAAAACCAAAAAAGACAAGTTAACCACTTACAGATCAAGATCAAAACCAATTAGTGTTTAGCAAAAATTTTTGCTTACAGTTAAATTCTGGTGACTACATAAATGAAATTCTGGTGACTACATAAATGAAAACCAAACATGGGCTTTAACAAAACAGTACATAAACTCCACATGCATACAGAAAATCAGAAATTACATAAATATCTGTATTTCTTCAAGTCTATTATAAAGCTCAACTGGCCACCAAGCTGTGCTAACCCTCCTCCGAACTCTAAAGCAGAACAATTAATTAGATGCTGATGATGTAGAGTAAAATGTAGTGTGTCCCCTGTAAATAATGCTCTTTCATACCTTCCCAGGTGTTAGTTCACAGAAAATAATTCCAAGCTTATGAACATGGTATAAGCCAGTAATCAAATCAACACCAAATTCTCTCACTACATCTTCAGGTAAGTGTACATCTTGAGCAATGACTGTTTCTAAAGATCCACCTGGAATACATTTACATGTAGTCAGCAAACACCACAAAAGTGATGTTATGGAGTTTCTTCAAACTATAGCAAGTAAAAATAATCAGTGGATATTTAAAATATTTCTTAGGCTTATCTAATAGACACAAAATCTAAGGTATACAGCAAAACACTTCTTTGAATATTGAGTCAAAAAGCTTAATGTTAAATACAATTAGATTGTGCGTTACTTCAAAATTATTTTAATATTGATTTATTTTAGAACGGAAAAAAAAGGGAAAAAAATCCAGAAACTGTCACAATCACATCACATCTTAGTGTAATAGGACCTGATGGGTTTGCTCAAATTCTTTAACCAGATCACTGTGCCATTAGTGAAAAGAATAAACTACCATAAATGCAGGCTACCAGCTTCTGTGAAGAAATGCTAATTGCTAAAGGCAATTTTCCACTCAGCATAAATAGAACAACCAGGTTCCATTCTGATGTCAATAACATCTAACAGATAAATTTTGCTTGTTCTTAACACATATTTTTGTAGTCCTTTTCCAAACTTAAGAGCCCTAATCCTTTCATTTTCACCCTTTATTCTCTAACCTTTTTATCAAAATATTAAAAAATATTAATGACTCAACATTCAATTTTCAGCTTTATTGCCCAAATCCCAGCTTCCTGCCCTAGTCAACCCTACCCTCTGCTCATAAGATGAAGCAGATCAAAGCCTCTATATGAGCCATTAATTTCCCTTTTAAATCATTGAAAGAATAACCTGATTTGCTTTCCAGAAACTGTAGTTTATTTTTATTCAGTAATTTTTCAAACAGAATTCTGGATAGGAAAAAAAGTTGGTTGCAATATGTATTTCTAGTATGAAACTATAAATTCTTGCTTAACAGTAAAATCATGCCATGCTTTCCTCACACAATAGGCCTTATTTTGTTTCCACGTGGAGTAAAGTAGGCTCTTGGTAGTTTAAAACATGCCTACTATAAGAAAACCCAGACTCACTGTATTATTTTGTATCTTTTGAGCTTATCTTACCTGTGCACAATTCCATCACAAGCCAGAGATGATTGCTTGTTTCATACCACTCATGAAATGTCACAATATTCTTGTGTCTGATTTCAAGAGTCAGACGGACCTAGAGTAAAGTTTTTAACATACTTAATTGGGGGGAACGGCAATATATGTGGAAACAAGAGAGATAATACAATATTACTGCGTATCAACTACTTGTTCTCTTACCTTTCCAACATACTCATGTTACCTTAATTCTACTACTTCAGGGTTAGCTAACAAGATTGATTGTATTAGGAGTGTGCTACAGACCACCCAATCAGGATGATGAGGCTGGTCAAATACTCTTTAAACAACTGAAGGACATCTCGAGATTGCCTGTCCTGATTTTCTTGGGTGACTTCAACTTCCCAGACATTCACTGGGATCCTAACACAGCAGTTAGGAGGCAGTCTAGAAGGTTTTTAGAGTGTATTGAGGACTTTTTTTTTGTGTCAGTTGGTCGGTGAGCCTACCA
>VZRI01011336.1:0-60750 GCA_013397515.1 Upupa epops
GCAGCATGGGCAATAAACAGGAAAAGCTGGAGACCTTTGTACAGCAGGAGAACTATGACACTGTAGCCATCACAGAAACCTGGTGGGATGACTCCCACAACTGGAGTGTTGCAGTTGATGTCTATCAACTTTTCAGATGGGATAGGCAAGGATGAAACGGTAGTAAAGTAGCCCTCTGTTAGAGACATATGAAGCCACAAACATGAATTCAGGTGAGGACACAGTTGAGTCATTCTGGGTAAGAATTAGGCGTGAAGCCAGAAGGAGAGACACTGTGGTGGGAATCTGCTATAGACCACCCAACGAGGATAAGGAAACACATGAAATTTTTTATAGGCAGCTGGGAGAAGTTTCACAGTCACTGTTTCTTATGCTCACAGGAGACTTTAATTTTTCTGGTATCTGCTGGAAATATAACACAGCAGAGAGAGAACAGTCCTGGCAGTTCCTGGAGTGTGTGGAAGAAAACTTCCTGACACAACCGATGGGGGAGCCAACCATGGAAGATGCCCTCTTGGACCTGCTTCTTGTGAAGAAGCTTCTTCTTGTGGGAGAAGTAAAGGTTGCAGGTCATCTAGGGCACAGTGACCATGAGTTGATTGATTTTTCAATCCTTGGAAAAACAAGGAGAGGGACTAGCGAAACTATTACCTTAGATTTCCAAAGGGCAAACTTGGGCCTGTTCATGAGAGTGATTGGCAAAGTCTCTTGGGAGGCTGCCCTAAAAGACATGGGAGTCCAGGAAGGCTGGACATACTTCAAGAGGGAAGTCTTAAGAGCACAGGAGCAGGCTGTCCCCACGAGACGAAAGATGAGTAGGCAGGGAAGGAGAGCAACTTGGCTAAGTAAGGACTTTGGCTGCACCTCAAGAACAAAAGAAGAGTCTGTGACCTCTGGAAGAGGGGGCAGCCCTCATGAAGACTTTAAGGATGTAGTCAAACTCTGCAGAAAGAAAATCAGGAGGGCCAAAGAACAGCTAGAACTCAACTTAGCTATTAGGGATAATAAAAGTTTCTATAAATACATCAATAACAAAAGGAGGAACAGGGAAAATCTTCATCCTATTCTGGATTCAGAGGGAAACATAGTAATGGATGATGCAGAAAAGGCTGTTGTGTTCAACGTCTACTTTGCCTCAGTCTTTAGCAGTGGAACTAGGTGTTCCCTGGATAACAAGCCTCATGAGCTGGGTGACAGAGAGAACGAGCAGAATGAGGCCATCACAGTTGGAAAGGAAGTGGTCAGCAGTCTGCTACACCACTTAGAAATAAACAAATCTATGGGTTGCATGCAAGGGTGCTGAGAGAATTGGCAGATGTGCTCGCCAAGCCACTTTCCATTATTTACTCGGAATCCCAGCTAGCTGGGGAGGTCCCAATGGACTGGAGGGTGGCAAATGTAACACCCATCTCCAAGAAGGGCAGAAAGAAGGATCAAGGAAACTACAGACCTGTCAGTCTGACCCTGGTACCAGGGAAAGTCATGGAACACATCATCTCAAGTGCCACTGCACTTCACATACAGGACAACCAGGGGATCAGGCCCAGCCAGCATGGGTTTCTTAAAGGTAGGTCCTGCCTGACAAACCTGATATCCTATGACAGGATGATCTGACTATTGGATGAAGGAAAGGCTGTGGATATTGTTTACCTGGACTTTTGAAAAGCCTTTGACACTGTTCCCCATGGAATTCTCCTTGATATGCTGGCTGCTTGTGGCTTGGACAAGCATACAATCTGCTGGATAAAACACAGGTTGAATGGCTAGACCCAAAGAGTGGTGGTTAGTGGAGCTCAATCCAACTGGCGGCTTGTCACAAGTGGTGTGCCTCAGAGCTCGGTGTTGGGACCATCTGTGTTCAACACTGGTGCTGGTCTCTTCTCACAAGCAATTAATGATAGAATAAGAGGGAATGGGTTCAAGTTACAACATAGTAGGTTTAGATAGTAAGAAGAATTTTTTCACAGAAAGGGTGGTCAAGTACTGAAATAGGCTTCCCATGGAAGTGGTTGAGTCACCATTCCTGGATGTGTTTAAAGATCTTTTGGATGAGGTGTTGAGGGATATGGTTTAGGGGTGAACTTGTAAGGTAGGGTAGATAGTTGGACTCAATGATCCCAGGGGTCTTCTCCAACCAGAGTGATTCTGTGGGTCACAATGTGGATGTACCTGCTGGAACACACAGCAGTAAGTATGTGTCACTCTCTTCCAAAATTAAGGCCATGTGCCAAACTTGCATCACCCAGTCTGTGATTACAAAACAGCAGCAGGAGAGATGACCCTCTCCTCTGCCCTGGAAACACTGTTGGGTCTCATGTTTGTCTTTCATCAAAAGATACCACATGGAGCTCCTGCAGTGCTGCTCAAAGGCTCCAGCACCTATTCAGGGGAAACCAGAAAACCCAACTCAGCAAGCAAAGAGATACTTTTGTGAAGACCAAAGTACTGCTTTCATTTAACTCTGAACAACAGTTCTCCAGTAACAGGAGCAGGACCACCACCACCAGCAAGCCCATTCCCCTCAAAACACCATCTTCCCCCAGGACAGGGCATCACATACCACAGCAGGGACTATGGTGGAGGTACCTCTTCCCTCCAAGCACTAAATTAGAAAAACAAGCAGTCTGTACCGAGGGGTCCCTAAATATGCCTTTTTCTAGCCAAAAATTAAGCTTTAAAATGAAGCACAGCAGCAAAGCTCCCCTAACACATATTGTCACCACAGAAACAGCAGTCATGCAGCAGTTACAGCAGTAGTTACTAAGGACTGTCTGAAGCAGAAGGCCACAGCTCAAACAGGACACTGCTCCACATCATCCATCAGTGCTGTGGCATATAAATGGCACCTGCCTCACCATCCAGCTTTGGTGATCCACCTACCTGCTTTGCTTGCTAGTCAGCAGCACAGCATGCAAACACTTGTAATAAGGTTCCTAATGAGGTGAGTTGGGAGCCTGGATAGTTTCTGAGGGGTAAAACTATGGGGGAGTTATTTCAGGACATCTGAAGCTGCACACAGAGACGTGGACCATCAGGTGTTCAGCCATAAGCCAGTTTTCCAAATAATTCTGATGACTCTGGAGAATAACTCATGGTTTTGGAGGCAGTGGTAACATTATGGTTATCAGCTCGTTCTTGTTTTGAGCCCTATTGCCCAGAAAAGCAAAGTGCCATGAAGGATGATTCTAACTGAGTGGGCCTCTATCCTTCCACATTCTTCAGGGTACCCTGAGGTGTCAGTCTTCCCTCACCAGCTGTGATATCACAGGACTCCTGTTTGTTGGGTGTTCAGATTGGATGTGTCGTCCAGGAAGGAGAGAAAAACTGGTGGTTTCATCCTGAGTCACTTCTGGTGGGAAGAGGGAAGATGGTGGTGGGAAAACATCTCCTGGAAAGTTTCTTTCCAAGACCATTTGACTTTCAAGGGCAGCCTCTTACAGCTGCTCTGAGGTGTGAAACAGCAGTAAAGAGGAGGAGATTACAAGTAAAGAAATTCCTTAGTGTTCTTCAGAGGCATGTTTTTAGTTACAGAGTCCAGCTGAGAAGGTTATTTCCATCAACCAGGTCCAAAGTCCTGCAATACTGCAGAGCCTGGCATTACCCCAGATCTGTGGAGGATCTGCTCACACAGGTCCTCAAAAAGACCTGAAAAAAATTGTACATTCCATTAAAATACAGTCACAGGTGATATATTTCCATTTTTTACTTCCATGACAGACAGACAGACAGTCAGTCTCTATTAGAACAGCTTGTATGAGGTTGCTTTTTTCTTTTATCCATAGTTTAAAAAATAGTTTATAGGATTATTAATAAAAATGTTTTTATAAAATCAATTTCAACATAACAGAACAATCCCATTCACAAGGCTGAATCCAACTGTCTCAGTGTGCTCCTTCCATGAAGTATTTTCTTTCAATGATAAGCAGCTTTATGATAGAAAATTCCCAAGCATCTGCAAGTCAATATGCTGCTGCAAACAAGTCCAAGCTTAAGATTCAAGTTCTCATATGCTGCGCTAGCCATTGGGAAATAAAGCTTTTACTCATAGACCGAACTTCTTTGGTATGTGATTGCTCAAATCTAATAAAGAGGAGACCCTGGAAAGCAACTGGAGATAACAGCATTCGGCTGAGGCAGGTGGAACCTAAGCTTGTTCACCTCAGAGGGCTGTTTACAGAGGTTTTTAAGCTGAGTAGGAACACACACTCTGGGTTTGCCCATTTCCCCACTCTCTCCCAGCAACCATCTTCCGAGGGAGCACATGGGGTTTACCACATCCGATGAGAAATGTTCTCAGGCATGTCTGTAGACACTACATTAGCAGCAAGTTTCTGACAGTCAGTACAGCCTCACAGTAATCACTTAATCTTTTTATGTCCTTTTGTCTTTGTAAGGGAGAAGTTTCATAAGAGGAGAAGCATCCTGTTTTCCAGCACTGCAGAAAAGCACAGGCAAATAAAAGGTTTCAAAATGACCAGTACATGATGTGAGGTCAGCCCGGGGGACCTGCCTATTGTGATGGCATCCAGAAGAGCAGAAGTGGACAGAAAGGCTGGTCTTCACCTGAAGATGGAGTAACTCACCTTTTTGGGGAGCACATGCACACACTGCCCCTCTGCAGCCAAGAATTAACGTGCAACATCTGAGTATTTGTGAAAGTTATTACACAATATGAGTATTTTCATCATTTAACCATGTGCCTGTGTTGTCTATTGGTATGCGGAAAGGGCAGTCTGTCCAGAGAGTTCGCCCAGGCACCATTTCACAGCAACCTGCATCCCACTGGTACTGTAACGGTTAATGGTAAAACTTGCCTTGGCTGAGATCCTTCTGCTGTTTGATGGCTCAACTGAAGCTTGATGTTTATGGTGGAAATTGTCTTGATTTCTTTAGATGAGATGAGCATCCATGGAGTTTGAAAATGTGTTTTAATTAAGATTCTGCTAAATTCTACCAGACACCTACTTGGAAAACAAAGCAACTGAATAATTAACTCTGATGAGAGCAGATGCTGCTCTAATGACAACCTGTTACTGCTCAAGTGCATCATTAGTTGTTTTACTGTGTTCTTTTAATATGTCCAGAGATCCTCAGCTAATGAATATATTGGTAGCAATGCATCTAAAATAATTTTTCAATGTGGACTATTGTAAAAAAAAAAATAAAAATAAACAAACTAGCTAACAACAACCAAATAAACCCCCAATCCTACTCAACTGAAATAGTGTTTCCACTGATCTGCGTTGTGTGTTTGCTTGAAAGCAAACTGTTCTTTAGTTATCCTTGTGGGATTATTTTAGCCATACATCAAGTGAAGCTTCCAAATTGATGAGAATCTAATGATGCATTTATTTACAGATGTGCAGTTCTGTTCCCTGTTATGTTGCCAAAGGGTGAGAAAAGAAAAGGCTTTTTCTTACCTCCATGTAACGCGCATTGTTGTGCATTCGACAAAGTGAATAGAAAAATGCCACCAGCATGATTTTATCCTGTTATTTCTAGTTCTAAAAAAAAATAAAGTTAAATCTATGTAATCTAAAATACAAACAGAACTCTTGAAAAAATAGAAAATGAAATATTTATACTTAAAAAACCTGCTTTAATGATGCACTGGACTTCCTGTTTTCACATTATCTTATGGTTTCATCTTAAAACATGTATTATTTTTATATCAAAAACTGTGGGTTTCTATTTTGGACTATCAACATCAAGAAGGATTGGCCTGACTATAAAAGTAATGAGACGAAGTACAATAAAGTGAAGGAAAGGATTTAAATCAAATGGAAGGTTCAAATTTGTACTTTTATATTTCCTTGTTTTTTTAAATGTCAGAACCATCTCTTTTGCCTTAAAATAATAAAGACATGTTGAGGAATGTTTGAGGTACTATTCAAGATGTTTTTCAAGGCCCGTTGAGCCCAAAAGACACCCTTTTTATGAAGTTAAAGACAGCGGAATACTTCTCAGCTCTTCCAAAGGAGCTGGAGGTTGCTAAGGAATGTACACAAGCATCTCCATCAGCCCCTGGGGAGCAGCACTCACCACCTTCAGCCCAGCCAGGTACCCACAGTGCAGCTATTAAAACCTTAAGACCTGTATAACCAGCAAGAGTTCAACAAGTAGTGCCAAGCCTATGTCTTGCTCCCTGCAGTTCCCAGTGTGGGTGACAGGACTTGCTGCAGACCCAACCCGAGAGATGACACAGCCACTGGCAAAGCCCAGTTGAATCTTTTAGAGTGGCTCAGTCATGCTGTCACCATGTTTGGACAGCAGCACTCCTGAAGGTCTCACATAGAGACAGTCAGGCCTGTGACTTTGGAGGTCTTTTTGAACCTATGAGAGACAACTTACAGGCAACTTAGCTCAATGAACATCACAGCCAGGTCAACCAGGAGAAAGATCAGTGCCAGGTGAAAACTTGAGTGCCACCAGCATTCAAGTGATGGGCTCACAAGGGTCTCCCAGCCCAGAGGGTCACTCCAGCTAAATGCTCCTCTGGTCTTGCCCTGCCAGGACCCTGAAACCATGCCTACTACCAGAAGCCAGATCTGCTACCTGCACATAGCCTGGGGCATGCTACCTGCTGGGGTCTGTTACAGTATCACAGTAATGATAAGGTTGGAAAAGACCTTAAAGATCATCCAGTCCAACCTAAATCCAAATAAACCAAGTAAACCTAACATCTAAATCATGCCACTCAGCACTTCATCCAGACTAACCTTGAACACCTCCAGAGACGGTGACTTGACGACCTCCCTGGGCAGCCCATTCCAAAACCAGATCACTCTTTCAGTGGAAAACCTTTTCCTAATGTCAAGTCTAAACCTCCCCTGATGGAGCTTAAGACTATGTTCCCTTGTCCTGTCTCTAGTGTCCAGGGAGAAAAGACCGACCCCCCACCTGACTACAACCACCTTTTAGGTAGTTATAGACAGCGATAAGGTCACCCCTGAGCCTCCTCTTTTCCAGGCTAAACAGACCCAGCTCCAGCAGCCTCTCCTCGTTGGGCTTACTTTCCAGCCCCTTTACCATTCTAGTTGCTCTTCTTCTCGTTCCAGCATCTCAACATCTTTCCTAGACTGAGGGGCCCAGAACTGAACACAGTACTCCAGATGCAGTCTAACCAGTGCCAAATACAGGGGAAGACAACCTCCCTTGCCCTGCTGGCCACACCCTTCTTGATGTAGGCCAGGACACCATTAGCCCTCTTGGCTGCCTGGGCACACTGTTGACTAATGCTAAGTTTGCTGTCCAGTAGTACCCCCAGTCTCTACCTGTGTACTCTCCAAGAACTCCATTCCCAGCCTATAGTTCTGCCTGGGGTTGTTATAACCAAAATGCAGAACCTGACACATAGACTTGTTAAAACTCATTCTATTGGAGTCTGCCCATCTTTTCAGTCATTCCAGGTCTCTCTGCAGGGCCCTCCTACCCTCCAACAGATCAACACAGGCTCCAAGCTTGGTGTCATCTGCAAATTTGCTCATGATGGATTCCAATCCATCATCAATATCATTAATGAAAATGTTGAACAGGACCAGGCCTAATACTGACCCTTCGGGGACACCAATAGTAACTGGTTGCCAACAAGATGCAACACCATTTACTACTACTCTCTGGGCTCTTCCATCCAATCCTGATCCAACATAGGATATTCCTGACAAACCCCTTTGCTGCCATCTTTGGCAGGAATATATCATGGGAGACTGTGTTGAATGCTTTACTGAAATCCAGGTACATTACATCCATAGCCTTCCTCTCATCGACCAGTCAAGTTACTTGATCATAAAAGGAGACCAGGTTAGTCAGGCAAGAAATACCCCGCCTAAATCCATGTTGACTGGGCTTAATCTCTTGGCTGTCACATAGTTGTTGCATGATAGCACTCAGCACTAACTGTTCCACAACCTTACCAGGAACTGAGGTGAGGCTAATAGGTCTGTAGTTTCCTGGATCATCCTTCGGACCCTTCTTGTGTATGGGGGTCACATTTGCCAACTTCCAATCACCCAGGACCTCATCTGTGATCCATGACTTTTGATAAATTATGGAGAGCGGTTTAGCAAGCTCATCTGCTAGCTCTCTCATCACTCTGGGTTGAACCCCATGGATTTATGGGGATCCAAATGTGTCAGCAGATCTCTAACTAGAACCTCTTGGGTAACAGGGGAACTACAATGTACCCTGTCCCTGCCTACCAGTTTAGATAAGCAGTCGCCCTAAAGACAATATACTCTGTTGTTAAAGACAGAGGCAAAGGAGGCATTAAGTACCTCTGTCTTATCCTCATCTCTAGTTACTAAATTTCCCTCCATATCCAGTAAGGAGTGGAGGTTATTACTACCCCTCTTTTTTCCATTGATATATTTGTAAAAGCTCTTCCTATTGTCCTTAAGAGAAGTGGCCAGCCTCAGTTAAATTTGGGCTTTTGCCTCCCTAATTTTCCTCCTACCAACCTGACAATTCCTTAGTACATGACTCGACTGACCTCGCCCTTTTCCAGAGGTGGTACATCCTCTTTTTCTCACTTAGTTCTTTCAGAATTTCCTTACTCATCCAGACTGGTCTTTTCCCCCTACAGCTCATCTTATGACAAACAGGGACGGCATGGTTTTGTGCCTTCAATAATACATTCCTGATGTATACCCAGCTCTCCTGGACCCCCTTTTTATAAAGGGCTGCCTCCCAAGGAACTTTCCTAATCAATTCCTTGAATAAACCAAGGAAATCCAGTTTGGATGTTTAGTGGATCTTACTGATCCACTATTAATCGAAAACTTAATCATTTCCTGATCACTGCCTCCCAGACAGCCTCCGACAACCACATCACCCACCAGGTCTATCCTATTTGCAAATAGCAAATCAAGAAGCCTCACCCCTGGTAGGCTCACTGACCAGTTGTGACGAGAAACAGTCCTCAATACACTCTACAGACCTTCTAGACTGCCTCCTCACTGCTGTGTTAAGATCCCAGCGAATATCTGGGAGATTGAAGTCACCCAAGAGAATTAAGGCAAGTGATCTTGAGATGTCCTCCAGTTGTTTGTAGAATACTTGATCAACTTCATCATCCTGATTGAGTGGTCTGTAACACACTACAAGCACAATGTCAATCTTGTTAGCTAACCCTGTAATCCGAACCCATGGGCTCTCTACTCTGTCATCCCTGATCTCAAGTTCCTTGACTTCCAGAACTTCAACAACATACAGGGCCACCCCCTCCCCCCCTCTTCTTTCTCTCCTATCTCTCCTGAATATTATATACCCACCCAATCCAACACTCCAGTCATATGATCCATCCCACCACGTTTCAGTGATGGCAATTATGTCATACATTTCCTGGCGTACAAAAGCTTCAAGTTTCTTCTGTTTGTTGGCCATACTTTGTGCATTAAAAGATACACACCTCAGCTGGGCTGATACATTCGTCTTCAGAGTGGATACACTATTCACTATTTCCTCCTGAGAGACTTCAGTACTATCCCCTTCCCCCTTTCAATCCTCGTTTAAAGCCCTCTTGATAAGGCCTGCCAGCTTATGGCCTAGTACCCTTTTACCCTTATTAGATAGGTGCAACCCACCTGAGTCTAACAAGCCATGATCATTAAATTTCCCCATGATCAAAGAATCCAAAGTTCTTCTGTTCACACCAACCCCTGAGCCACCTATTAATAGCAAGAATTATCTTATGTGCATCATTATTCACCCCTGCTGTTACAGGGATGGAGCAAAACACTATCTGCAAACCTACTCCATCGGTAACTTGACCAAGTTCCCTGAATTTCTTTTTAATTGTCTTAACTCCTCCCTCAATAGCCTCATCTCTACCAGCTTGCGCCATCAAGAACAGATAATAATCTGTGGGTTTAATGAGTTCAAGTATCCTCCTGGTGATATCCTGAACCCGGGCTTCTGGGAGGCAGCAGACCTCCGTATGGAAAGGATCTGGTCTACACATAGAACCCTCTGGTACCTGCATAGCCAGCAGGATCACTGCCAGTGTCCTGCTGTGCAGCACTTTCTGCAGGGGCAAGCTCCTCTGCTGCAGAAGCCCCACAGACAGACAGGAGTGGCAGGGCCTGGCTTCCTGCAGCATGTAGTGACATACAGGCTTGTGGTTTGCCCTCTATGAGCCATTGTGTTACCATCTCATCACTAGAAACCAAACACAGCTATTACAAATTTCTTAATGCTTTTAAGCAAATTTCTAAAAAAACCCAACAAAAAATCCCATACAAACAATCAAAGTAACAAAAAACATGTGACTACCCATGCACTTTCAAGGCAGCAAGTTAGCCAGCTCATTTCAACCCACTATCTCACACTGATTTTTTAACAATGCTGTGTTGCAAATGAGCTAGCTGCATCCTTATTAAGGGGTGGGAAATAGCCCCCAAGACAAACCTGTAAGACTTTAACAGGTTTTATTTCTGCTGCAGCTCCTAAATAAGAGACAGAAAACTTCCCAGGTCACCTTACCCACATAAAAGCTAGAGAAGCCCATTGAATTTATAGGGCTTACAGCTAACTGCAATGCCTTTCATGGAGACCTCTTTGGGTCTGATTAATTAGTAATTGGGGTGGAAGCTCTGCACTTCAGTGACTCTCGGTGTTTTGATTGTAAATCACAATCTGGTGCTGAATCTCAGCAGGTGACACTGCTGGTTACGCTGTGCCCCAGTGACACAACTGATTAAATCCGTGTAATCAGTATCTTAGCAGAAATATTTCTGGGGGGATGGAGGGCTGCTTTTAGTTCAGAGGGATTGACTTACTTGTTTCTGAGGGCTCTGTCTGTTCTAAAGTGTTTTCATCAATTGTCAGTCATCACAATTGATCTTGCAGCTAACTAATGGTTTTAATTTGTCCTTAGAAAGCTTTCCCACCATGGGGGCTTTTACCCAGTGAGTCAGCACTGCATTCACACCAGCAGCCTAGGACCATAAACAAACACGGCCCTGGGTAGCCTGACAATTGAAGAAAGGAGAGGGATAGTACCAGAACTCATTTTTTTTTCATATTTTTCCGCCTCCTACCACAAGGCCCCCCAGGGCCTGGTGAGCTGTTTTCTCAGCAGGTGTGTGCACTATGGGCTGCCTTGTCTTGAGGGAAGCTCGGGAGGGAAGGTTGACCACAAGACAGGACAAAGCAGAGCTTGTCTGCTTTTTCAGGCTGTTTCAGAGTAAATGGATGCCCCACACCTTCCAGTCCACCAGCTATAATCCTGGCTGTGTTTGAGCAAGTTCTCTTTCCTTGTGCAAGCAGGTGTGGTTTTCCATCATGTCAGAGCACTGGTGTTGCTTTGTCTCTGTGAGGAGAAGCCCCTGTTATAGGTGTGCTACACACAGAACCCTCCTGCACCCCAGCCTGTGGCTGTACCTTGCTGTCTACATTAATGCTGCCTCACATCTCACGAGGTTGAGTCTTGCCTACACATTTGAAGAAAGCAGAGTGAAATAAGTGTTACTCTAAGATTGTAGGAGAAATGTTTAACATGTTGTCTGCCTCGGATGTCTGGTCATGAAACACCTGATTTTTTTCTCCACTTAATCCACAAAAACGTGTTCATAAATGTGGGATGCAAACCAGTGAGTCTGGTGTGTCAAGCTGTAGTATCAGCAGTATCCTCTGCTCTGGCTTCAAACCAATACAAAACCCCAAATGCAGAGCGAGGAGGGAGATGTTCCAACTCCTGGCCTTACAAAAAGCAAACTAGTCAGGGAAAATGCTCTGCAGACCTCTCCAAATCTTGTTGCTTTATAAACCTCTGGGATAGGGGACAAAGATTAAAAAATCTTGGAAGATTAGAGGAATGTTTTGGGTAGATTTCCAGCAGTTCATTACTTCTCCCCACCGTGGTGTTACTGCAACAACATTTACCCTTGTGTTAATGTGTTACTTCCTCTCCTGGTTCCAGCAAACAGCAGTAAAGCACACAGCAGTACAGTGAAAATTATGGAACTTCTAGAAACCACACACAAATAAATCCTGGTTGGATAAAAATCTAGTCTGTCTTTTTCTTGCCTGAAATTGTTTGCCCTGTCTTAAGCTTCTGCTCAGCCCTGCTATGTGCAGAGCTGGAGGGCTGGTCACAAACTAGAGTGCCAGATGAGCCTGTGTATCACCTGCTGGGCTTGTCATGATGAGAGATGGGCTCACGTCAGCCAGTTCAAGTGGAGAACTGTACACAGGTCCAGTTAGAGCTGCTTGGAGCCAGCAGGAAAGGCCACTGGGGAAATACATGCCATTTGCAGCCGTGCCCTGGATTTTGGCATGGCTGACCTAAGGAGTCTTCAGCTCCACAACTGCTGCTGGGACTAAGACTACTTCCTCTCAGATCTCTGCTTTGTTAGAGTGAAGCTTCTTATTGTCCTATATCAAACAAGCCTCAATGTCACCAACTGAGCTTCAGCCCCTGAGGTCAAAATGCCGTGACAGTGGTCAAGTCTTTCTTCTTCCAGGCAGTACAATACATATATGGCTATGGGGTTTAAATGTACCATTTAAACACACCACATCGGTGTTCATAGAGACTGAAGAAGAATTCTCTGATGCCTGCAGTAGGGTTTGGGCTGAGGATTTCTTTTAGAGATGTGCATGGCAAAGCATAAGGGATATAAAAGCATCTGCCAGCCGGGTCATAGCCAGACTACAGACTGGGTAGAAATACCACTGTCTTCTGAATGCAACAAGCCAGAGTTTTACCTACTGGTCTCTTCAGCCTGTTCTGTTGTCTTCAGTTTTTCACATTACTCCAGGAAAGGGAGAGATTGGAGCATATGTTATACTAACTGCAGAGCAACTATTCACCGCGCATCTCTTAATTGCACCCATACAAACAAGATACTCTACTGCACGTGGTCAGTTTCAAACAATCATGAATCTGGCTAACAAAGCTAGATTTTCTCCAGAGCAACTGTAAGTGCTACTCCTTATCGAGGACCTTATTCTTGCCAAATTTCAAGATTTTAGCTCTATCCTTTCCTTCAGAAGCTCTGTCTGAATAATCATAGCTGATTGCTCCTGGAGTTGTGTGAGCATTCACAACAGCATTTGTCATCTTCTCATTTAGTGTTTTTCTAAGAAAATAATTTTGCTGTCAACAAATCCCCTTCCTGAATGAAAAGCCAGTAGCTAAAGTAAGCGTGCTTAGACTAGGAATGGATTTTTGTCCTTGCTTTGCCAAACTCAGCACTGCTTCAGAGCTTAAATTCTAAGGGATCACAGCAAATTTGAGTATCCAAAACATGTGAATTCTTTTTCAGCCAAAGGCAAATATCAGTATCCCATCACAATAATTAACTGTGAGCTTACTTGTTTTTGCCTCTACTGTGTGAGAGTTGGGTCCTGTGAAAGACTGCTCAGACAGACACTTGTACCTATTACCCAGTTTCTCTTTTCTTTAGGTGTCTGACCATATAATTTACTAAACTTATTTTAATCTTATTACCATACCAAGACAAGGCTGACTTATTGAAATCCAAGGGTGCATTTTACAGTCAAGAGCTAACATCCTTTTATGTGCAGCCTGAATTGAGCTGTTGAGCTGAGTCTATTTGTACTTCATGTTTTTTCTGAGCAGAGAGAAAGTCACAGACCTAAACTTGGGGCACAGAAGAACAGAGCAAAAATGCAAATTTAGCAATCAGTCAGTTCACCTTGCCTGACCTGTTGGGGAGTTTAGCAGCTGCAGGCTGAGGGAATGTGGTTCCCATGTTCTGAGGAACACATTATTTCAGATGAGAGGTCCCAACATACCCTCCTTTCATTCAGATGCTTGGGGCTTCTGTAGAGATTAGGCTTTGTAACTTGTCTTTAAGATTATTTATTGTCTACTTCAAGCAGGATCTCACTTTTAGCATCCATTTAATCTATGGTGGGTGAGTCCTGAAATACCACTCACGTATGCGATACTTTATGGTGTATCAGTATGAACCACGGTGCTTCATTGCTTAGAGACTTAAACCAGATAATTTTTCATACTTGTTGCATTTTCAGTGTTGATTCTTGAGAAAACAGAACAAGCACTTTGACTGCAGAGCTGGTGGTGGGACACTTTTTTAAGTTAGTATTGACATTAGCAGACACAAAGATGTGTTGCCAGCTTGTTTCTGGATTACACCTGACTGGGAGAATTCAGCTCTCTGTTTATTCCCTTCTTTGGGAAAGGTACTTTTACTGTCATATAATTTTACATTATATCGGGTCATCCTATATTAATATCTCAAAAACATAGTCCTGTATCTTTTGTACCATGTGGTTAAAGGCTTGAACTGTTTAAGCTCACTGCTGCAGTAGTAAATGGCTACCTGCTCTGGTACCCATTAGCTGATATACTCCCAGAACAAACTATACATTCATTATTCTAGTCAGGAATGCTCAGTAAGAGTTAGACATCAAGATTTAGTTAAGCATTAATAAGAACACAGAGGCCATTGCAACTTACGAATTTTGCTGAAACAACTGGTTAGGAGTGGAAAGGCCACCTTTCAGTCTAGGATTTTTTTTAAAGACAGCTACTGTGTAGAGGGTAGTGGTGAGCCAGGGAATGTGCAAGCTGAGATACAAGCTATTGCCATCCATTCAGAAGATGCTTAATTGAACACGATGCTGTCTCAGCATGGGTGGCAGGGTTCCTGGTCATCCAACACTTTTTCAACTCTTTCAGGGTGTCCAATTCAGCCTTTTTGGCTTTGCTCAGTTCTCCTGTGTCACAGCCAGTACTGGTGACTGAGTAGAGTTAGACCCCAGTCTTGCAGTTGATCTGCAGAGGATGAATTACTTGGATTGCCAATGGATGTATGTCTCTGCTCATAATAATCACATTACAAGATCATGGCCATCATCTGGAGCTGATGCATTGCATGTATTTACATAGCCTCTCATCTTAGGAAGTTTCATCATTTCTTCCATAGGAGAATGCTGAAATGATGTTTGCACCATAAATATTCCAGATTCCACACAGGCTTTCATTCACCCAGCATGGTCCTGCAGGCAAAAATATATGAATACCACTTCACTGGCATTTTCCAGCTTATTATTGGATCTAAAAGTCTTAGCCTTTAAATATGGATGCGGAATTATTCAAATGCTCAAATGTCTGCTTTAGTATTTTCATAAGCACGACATTAGGCTGATTTACCAAGATGCCTGAAACCATGTATGGAGGGTGTGAAATGCAGAAGACAATAGAAGCATTTGTCCACTCCCATTTCTTGAGTCAGATTTTAAATCCGCAGTCAGAATATATGTAGTTAGGACAGGGGTATTACCCAACCTATGTGCCCCTCTTGTCATGTGAACTAGGACCACCAACAGCATGGAGTTAGCAGATCTGCAGCACCACACCACCACCCCCTATCCTCTTTGCCCTTCCAAGTGTTCCTTGAGATTAACCTTTCCACTTCAATGCATTTTCTAGCCCATAACCTCTAATTATGACATTGTTTAGTCCAAATCAGTGTGAGCTGGATATACAGATGACAATTTCTCATCATATTAAAAGCTTAATATAAATTATTACATTAATGGTTTTTACTCTTGTATTACATCTTGTTATTTTGCAATCATATGGTTAAGCAAATTAAGAAACTGAACATCGTGTGTGCAAGATCTACTTGAGTGACATTAACATAAAATAACCTGTCAGTCAAGAAAGATGGCTGTAGCTAAGCATGGAGTTCACAGACACATCACTGCAGGAAACCTGTAATTACATTAAATCCTTTGATGATATACAAATATTATTGTGGCTTTTGAAAGCTATCTTCATGAACTGAGGCCTCCAAACCACACATGAAATCATGGACCACCTCAGTCCTCATGGGTTCTTAGAATCTCAGCAAAGAGAATATTTGAAAGTCAGTATGAAAGTACTGGGAATGCTGGCTCAAAAGCACAAAGCTTAAGAGAGTAGGGAGCTAAAGAGGATTAAAGCCTGCTTCAGACAGAGGGAACATCAAATAGATTTTGTAAGGCCAAAAGAAATTACTTTCTCCTCCCAAACTGTAAATTTTCAACAAATCCACGAATTCCAGTGTGTTCAAGGTGATTTTCAGCACTAAAAACAAGCGGTAAACATATTGCTGCCTGGACACAGGAAGTAGGTGCTATGAGGAGTTTTCTGCTGGGCTCCACAAGAAATCATTCAACTTACACATTTTATGAAGTACAGAAGTTTCATATTTGCACTTCAAGTGACTGACGTAGAATGGAATTTATATGCAAAGAAAAACCTCAGAATGTTCACAGACAAAAATTACTCCTGTGGGCTTTGTACCATTCTGATAACTTTGCTACCCAAGGACATGAATTTTGTCAATACGGTAGAAGTGTGAAATGACAAATTAATGCTTTAGGAAGACACTTCCAGTAAGTTTAACCAATTTTGCTAATACACTCACAGTAATCACAGTAATCACAGTAATGATGAGGCTGGAAAAGACCTTAAAGATCATGTAGTCCAACCTAAAACCAACCAAGTATACCTAACATCTAGATCATGCCACTCATCCAGACTAGCCTTGAACACCTTCAGAGACAGCAACTTGACCACCTCTGTGGGCAGCCCATTTGAAAATCGGATCACTCTTTCAGTGAAAAACCTTTTCCTAATGTCAAGTTTAAACCTCCCCTGCTGGAGCTTAAGACTGACCCTTTGTCCTGTCTCCAGTGTCCAGGGAGAAAAGACTGACCCCTGCATGACTACACCACCTTTTAGATAGACAGTGATAAGGTCACCCCTAAGCCTCCTCTTTTCCAGGCTAAACAGACCCAGCTCCAGCAGCCTCTCCTCGTAGGGCTTACCTTCCAGTCCCTTTACCATTCTAGTTGCTCTTCTCTGGACTCGTTCCAGAACCTAGACATCCATCCTAAACTGAGGGGCTCAGGACTGAACACAATACTCCAGGTGCAGTCTAACCAGTGCTCAATACAGAGGGAGGATAACCTCCCTCTCCCTGCTGGCCACACCATTCCTGATACAGGCCAGGATGCCATTAGCGCTCTTGGCCGCCTGGGCACATTGCTGACTCATGCCAAGCTTACTGTCCACTAATACCCCCAAGGCTCTTTCTACCTGAGTACTCTCCAAGAACTCCATTCCCAGCCTATAGTTCTGCCTGGGGTTGTTATAACCAAAATGCACAACCCGGCTCAAATCTCCCATTAATTTCAGGCCCAGTACTTGACAGTTGCATGAACAAAGGCCAGGTTTTTTGCAAAGACATGGAGTTGGACAATTGAAGAACATAAGCACAGCTTGCTCAAAGAAAGCCTTCTGAGTGAAGTCATTCACTTCTGAATTGAGACTAAATAACTCTCATGATCCCTGGTCCCCATAAGATTTCTACAGATACTTCATTTTATTCCACTTTGAAATCTACAGGACTTTCAGTAAAGGAAGGTTAAATATGCCTGTAACTGTTCATGAAGCTGCAGCCTTATTTGACTAATTTCTCCTAGGCTGATAATCAAACACTAAATAGCCTTGGCTCTTGGAGCAAACATTTCTCCCTAAGGACAGACCTCTTTGCTGAACAATAGATCAGAAGTGAGTTGCCACTCTGGAGTTCTAGACAGACCGAATGTAATTAATTCAGTTAGAGTACAGCAATTTGGAGGTAACAGAAGGACGGCAAATCCCACCCTGTTTCCTAAACTTCCCCAAAGGAACCTATTTATTCTAAACTCTTAAAATCACCTTTTGATAACGTTGAACAGCCTGTGAGGGGCCCATTAAGGCATACAAGGCAGGCCCATTTTAATCCTTAAAACCTCTTGAAGATTATCCATTTTAAATGGCCTCACAGAACTTATAATAATTTTATAAACTATTAAAAAGTATTTAAAAGCACTACTACATCTATCTGATGAGAAATGCATGCTCCTACAGCCTGCCTCATAGAAATTATCTTATTCTTGTGGCTGCTTGATGGCGATTCCAGCTGTGAGAATCCAGATTCTCACTGGTACAGAAACTTCCCAAGTTTTGTTAGGAATGAAGACCGCACTATAGCTCCCTGGGTTACTCTGCTCCTCAGCTCAATTCAGACATCTCATTTTATTTGCTACATGGGGCATTGTCAACCAAAATCAAGACAACTGACTCACAATAGCCTCTTCTTTTCAGGATGCACAGTAACTGGCACTGAAAAGCATGCTGGCTTTTGAGTGGCTGTAACAGGGAAATATTTCATTGGGTACTCAAAAAACTCCAATCTAAATAACTTAAAGAAGAGAAAATCAACCCCTTTCCATGGCTCCAGTTCTGGACAATGCTTAACACTGGGTAGAGGTCTTCATACCCACTGATAAAGGCAATGTGAAAATAATAATTTATCAGTTTCCCCCCTCAAGAGTGGGTGAAGTAAGTTCTGTTCTCAAAAACCTGTCATATGAGCCCTAGCAGCTGCAGGTACTGTCTGCAGGACACACTTTTTTGGAAGCAGCAGCTCCCCACTGATCCTAAATGCAGACCTAAATGCACCAGTAACACAATCAGACCAGAAAAGGAGAGAAAGAATATAGAACAGACACAGACCCCACAACTGCACAGTGTAAACAAACCTAAATGCAGGTGTGCCTGGTTGCCTGAGACCCTTTGTCATGAGGAGATCTCCACTGGCTAATTCTTCCTGTCTGCTGACTGAGAAGCACAGAAAGACAGGGGAAGGAGAAGAAAGAAGAGGGCATGCTGTCTGTGCCCCTGAGTTTGTAGAGGAGAGGTCAGTATGTATGGGACCTGTTGACTTGTAAACTTGAAATTGGATGATCTTGTCCCTTCTCATCCCCTTGTTTACCTTCAGTAATTGAACATCTATTGCTTTTTATACAGATAAATGCTAAAGGAAAATAAATACAAGCTCAAGAGAACAGTGCAGCATTGCATGTTTGCCCTTCAAACTAAAGAAACCCAAGAGAGAAGCACAGCAAACCAAAAACATATACAAGACATGGAGTGGATGACCTGTTAAAAAATGAGGCCCTAATCATCCTGGCTTAAGCCAGATAAGCAGAGCTTCTTACACAGCAGCACCCATACCGCATCTAAAGCCTGACCTGCAACACCAACCTGGGCTTGTATGCAGAGAGGCGTTCAGGCTGAAACAGAGCAGATAAGAAGTGAGGGGAAGCTGCCAAACTCATTTTCACTGGGGATCTGAACCACAAGTCAGTCCAGGTGACACTTTACATATTTTCACCATTGTTTTTCTTTAATTTGTGAAAGCAATTACACAGCCAATTGAACAGCGTAAAGCAACTGCTGCAACAGTCAATATTTCAGTGAGGTGCAGCACAGCTCAGCTTTCCCAGTTAGGATATTCAGGCATAGCCCTACGGTATCTGCACCATCCATCACTGACATCGCCATCTGGCTCACCTGAATCGTCCCCAATGATGGCTTGTGCTGAACAAACTTGCCTTTTTTTGGGCTCCTTTTGAGGAATCAAGGCCATAAAACACCCTGCTCTGCTGGTGATGTTGACAATGTTAGCTGGCACTCTCAGCTCTTAACTAAACAGTGGCAAGGATCAGCTCAGTGAAAACAAGGCCAAATGGACTGGGTGATCACTTTGGTGCAGATAATTGATAGCTCACCCTCGGAGCAGAACAGTGATGAAATGTAGCATCAGATCCCTGTAGGAATCCTTGGCCCTCATGTCACTTCAGCTGACCTACTTTGATTTTTAGTCTGAAACCAAACCTGTTTCCCTGTGGTGTGGCACAGGAACCTTTCCTGCTCCATGGTCTGGGGCTGAGCCAGCAGGGCCCTGTTTACTGTCAGGATTGTGGTGGGACAAATTGGTGATAGAGGTGCGTTGCCAGGATGGAGTAATGCTGTCAGCAGTGCAGGAGGTAATTGTGCACACAGATATGCTGGGAACTGGTGGCAGTGTCGTTGTGTTACCTGTGATAAATAGCCTGTGTCACTGCTGTAGCTGGTCTCCAGATTGAAGCAGACTTCTGCGAATCAGCAGGGTCAGCATTTGAAAAGCATGTGAATATTGTGCACTTGTAAATATTTGAGCACATCTGTTTAGCTCCCTCTCAAAAACCACTGGGAAAAACTTCTTCACATTGTGCTATGCAATGCTGTTACCCTGCTCTAATTGTCAAATCTGTTGAGTGTTTTTCTCATGCACACAAAAATTAAAAATTACTGTCCTCATTCATGATTAATTCAGCTGCAGTGCTGCACTGTGTCACACTGCATTTTTTAAAGTATTAAATTCCACCTCATAATCATGACTGAGTTTTAATTAACTTTTTGCCAGTTCATCTTTTTTTGTTTCCTTCACAGAGCCACAGACAATCTCCAGAGCTGCTCTCCCTGCAAACATCTCCTTGGATGCTACCAAAAGAACCATGGAGTGCCAATCTGGCATGGTAAAAACTGCCTGCACCAACCCAAAACTGTTCACCTCTTCCATGCCTCCTTGCTACAGGCCTGAAGGCAGTTGCCTGTCTCTGTACAGTTCATTTGTATAGAACATGATAGAGATCACAACAGAGGTCTAAGTCATGACATTTCTGAGTTGCCTGGGAAAAGAATCTGGCTATTACTTCCCTTCAGCCCAAATCTCCTAGCACATACACAGCTAGTTTTTCAAGGAAGTGAGAGGACTTAAAAGGAGCAACATTCCCACCTCTATGTTGGTCATTCTCCTGTAAAAGCATCTATCCTCTTCCTCACATCTGGTACACCTCACAATTGCCCTAAACTTCTCACGCACCACTTGTAGGTGTCAAGAGGAATTTCCAGGAAGAGACACATTTGCAAGTAGGAAGAGACACATTCTTTCTCTTCCCTAAGTTGGGCCTGATGAGAAGGAAGGAAACAGGTTATTAAAATTCACTACTTTCAGAACTGGGCAAAAGCAAAAAAAAAAGGTATGCAAAGAGAATCCCTAAGAGACTAACTTGACTTTAAGTGATTAAAGAGCAAACAGCCAGGTGGGCTTGAGCAGGTTTGGATCCAGACAGGAGCTTTTCTTGTGAGGAGCAAGAACAAATTAAAACAGGAGGAAAACTCCCCCTGCCTCTAGCCCTATGGGACCCTGATGGAAAACTGCTTCAGCAACAACTACATTGCCTCTGGATGGGTTTTCCTTGCAGGACTAGCACTTACTCAGCAGATCTCCTCAGGTTATTCTGACTTTGGCAATATTACAAGGGTCATGTTTTCACATGGCTGAATTGTTCCTGAACAATTTCTCTGATATATTAGGCACAAACATACTTTCTGTCAGCATCAGGCATGTCTAATTTCTCCACCTGCTTTCTCTCCCCAGCAGTTACTTTTGCTATCTGTTACATGGACAATACCACTTCTACTTTGCCATCTAGTAGCAAATTTTCACTGCAGGCTAAGGTGCCAATTGCCCTTTGGAGAAATGGGGCTTAGCTGGGTTATAGTTACTGTGCTTTTCCCAATAAAACTTCTCCTGGGCTCCAGATTTGTATTAACTAGTACCACTGACTGTCATTCTCTCGAAGTTGTCTTCCTTCGGCTCCAAAGACACCCACAGCATACCCCTTACATCATGCTGTTGGTGGGTGATTCGTCTCCCAAGAGTATGACTATGCAGTGACCCTGCAGCTCTGGTCCTAAGCCTGTGAAACATCTGTAAGGCCAAATGCCTCTTCTTTTACAGGGGCAATATTTCACCTTAAAAGCAGAAGGAGTGAGCGGGCACCTCATGGCAGAGTAAGACTACTCAGAAGGCCTTAATTACCTCAAAAATCAGCACTGACAGGTTCTAGGGCAAAACTGATACCAGGGAGGGCTTGAATCCCTCTTGAGGTGCAAAAGGCTGAAGGAAGCTTCAAAAGGGGTCATTTCTCCACATGTGAGGAGAGCCACACCACTACATGCAATGCAATTCTTCTCACAGAGTACAGGAACTGAGAGACAAAGTTTCAGAGAGAAAACAGAAAAGAAAAGGAGCAGCACTATGGAGATTTCTGGCAGTGGTTTGCTGCCTATAAACACAGAAGGATGGGTAGTAACCATTCTCCAGCTCTGATCCAAAGGGACACATGTTATTCTGCTAGAGCAGAGATGATGCTGATTTGCTGCTCACACTGACAAAGAATCACAAAATTATTGAGGCTGTATCATCAAGATCATCAAGTCCAGCCTATAACCTAACATCACCACAATAAGCTGGACCATGCCACTAAGTGCCACGTCCAATCTTTTCTTAAACACCTCCAGGAATGGGGACTCCACCACCTCCCTGAGCAGTCCATTCCAATGTCTAAATACCCTTTCCGTGAGGAAGTGTTTCCTAACATTCAACCTAAACCTCCCATGGCACATCTTCAGGCCATGCCCTCTTATCCTATCACTAGTTGCCTGGGAGAAGAGCCCAACCCCTATCTCTCCTTTAGGTATAGATAGTGATAAGGTCCCCACTGACTCTCCTATTCTCCAGGCTAAACAACTCCAGGTCCCTCAGCCTCTCCTCATAAGACTTTCCCTCTAGTCCCTTCACCAGCCTCATTGTTCTCTGGAGCTGCGCCAGTACCTCATATCTTTCTTGAACCAAGGGCCCCAGAGTTGCACACAGCACTCGAGGTGAGGCCTCACCAATGCTGAGTACAGGGAGAGAACTACCTCCCTAGTTCCGCTGGCCACACTATTCCTGATACAAGCCAGGATGCCACTGGCCTTTCAGGCCACCTGGGCACAACGCTGGCTCACATTTAGCCAGTTGTCGACCAGTACTCCCAGGTCCCTCTCTGCCAGGCAGCTCTCCAGCCACGCATTCCCCAGTCTGAAGTCCTGATGGGGGTTAGTATGGCCAAAATGTAGGGCTCTGCACTTGGCTTTGTTCAGTCTCATCCTGTTGGCCTCTTCCCATTGACCCAGCCTGTCCAGATCTGCAGCATCTCCCTGCCTCCAGCAGATTGACACTTCCCCCCAACTTGGTGTCATCCATGAATTTACTAAGGGGAGATTTGATACCCTCATCCAGATCATCAATAGAGATGTTTGACAGAACTGGGCCCAGCACTGATCCCTGGGGGACACCATTGATCACCGGACACCAACTGGATGTGGCACTATTCACAACCACTGTCTGTGCCCGCTCATCCAGTTTTTAACCCAGCAGAGGGTTAACCCAGCCATCCAAGCCATGGGCTGCCAGCTTTTCCAGGAGGAAACCTGGAGAGAGTCCATGTCAAAGGCTGTGCTGGAGTCTAGGTAGACCATATCCACAGCCTCCCCCTCATCCACTTGGTGGCTCACCCAGTCGTAGAATGAGATCAGGTTGGTTAGACAAGACCTTCCTTTCCTAAACTCATGCTGGCTGGGGCTGCTTCCCTGGTTGCCTTGTAACTGCTGCTCAACAGCACTCAGGATGATCTGCTCCGTAACCTTGCCAGGCACTGAGGTCAGGCTGACAGTCCTGTAGTTACCCAGATCCTCCTTATAGCCCTTCTTGTGGATGGGCACCACATTGGCCAGTTACCCAAGACAGATGATAAATGATGGAGAGCAGCCTAGCTAGCTCTTGCACCAACTCCTTATGAATCCCATCAGGACCCATAGAGTAGTTAGGATCTAAGTGGCACAGCAGGTCACTAACTACTTCGTCCAGGATTACAGGAGGGATATTCTGCTCCCTTTCCCTGTCTACAAACTCAGACACCCAGTTGTCCTGAGGATGGCCAAGCTTTTTGTTAAAGTCTGAGGCAAAGAATGCGTTAAGCACCTCAGCCTTTTCCCTGTCTTCAGTTACCCTGTTTCCCCCTTAATCCAATAAGCAGTGGAGATTTTCCCTGACACCTTGTAGTATCTACTGCTTTTTTGCTATTTTGGTGTCCTGGAAGCTCTGTGAGCCTCTAGACAGAACTGGGAATCCTGTCAGTGCCTGAGAGAATACAACATGGTTATATTTGAAACATCTTCTGAAACATTTGCTTTTTCAGTAAAAAGCTAAGAAATTTCATTCTTGGCCCAGGGGCATTTTCAGTGGGATGTCGTTAATACTTTCTCCTATCCCCTTCTGTCTGCATCTGCATTGCACAGGTTACAAAAAGTAATTCTCATGCAGAGCTGCATGAAATCCATAGAGGTGGGAGCTGCTTTGAGGATGATGACTCCTTCCAAGTTGATATTTGCTTGGCATAGCTTGTATTGCTTTCTGGAGTGAAATAATCTGTTCTCACCAAGATGCTTTCATGCTATTATTTTCTATTTGCTGTCAAAACAGTTGTGCTCACATAATCGCTCTACCCCAGCTCTGCAGCGGTCAAAACATTACCAGTCATTTTACAATAAACTCATGTAATGAATAGGCCCTAGGGCAAGTAATCCTGTCTATACTGGGTTTAGGCAGCACAGGTTTCCAAGGGTTAAGACTGTTTATTTGCAAAGTATGTACTGATTTAAAACTACACATCCAATTAAATCTGTGAAGACTCCACTCTTTTTAGTCTGGTATAAATTCACTGATATTACTATCTCATGCACAGGAGAAAGAAGGCCCTATAGTTTAGCTTTTTATGCCTCTGCTGTGGGCCATCTCACCCACCCAGTATAGTGCAGCTGCTGTAAAAAGGTGGCTACCAGCAGTGCTGGTGGCAGTTGGCCTCACTTCTTGCCCCCACTACATAGAGGGAACATGTTAAGTGTTGTATCATTTTTTATGCATTATCTGGATGTAAAGGATTGAGTGAACCCTCAGTAAGTTTGCATGTGTGTTGATCTGCTTGAGGATACAGAGGCTCTGCAGAGGGATCTGGACAGACTGGCTGGCTGGACTGACGTCAATCGTACGAGCTTAAATAAGGCCAAGTGTCAGGTCCCACACTTGGGTCACAACAACCCAACGCAATATGACAGGGCTAGGGAAGAGTGGCTGGAAAGACGCTTGTCAGAAAAAGACCTGAGGCTACTGATTGATCTTGGAAGAAGTGTAAGCCAGCAATATACTCAGGTGGCCAAAAAGGTCAATGATATTCTGGCTTGTATCAGAAATACTGTGGCCAGCAAGAGGAGGGAAGCAATCATTCTCTTGCACTCCATGCCGGAGAGATTAAACTTTGAATACTGGGTTCAGTTTTGGGCATCTCACTATAAGAAAGACATTGAGGAGCTGCAGCAGGTACAAAGAAGGTTAGTTAGGTTAGTGGTTGAACTCAACAATCTTAAAGGTCTTTCCCAACCTAAGTGATTCTGTGACTCTCTGTAGAAGATCCTCCTTTCTCCTGCATTTCTTGGGTCAAAAATATCTTGCTGATATATTTTGCCCTACCTTGGTGCTACCCCCAGCAAGCACCCAGGATGGGCAGACTCTTACCAGATCTTCCCACACAGCCACTACTGCACTGCACTAGCTGAAGAGTTGCTCTTCTAGCCTGGAACACAGCCCTTCTATGCCCAGAGTTTTCTTTGGGCATGTTACAGTGATTCACACTTTGTCACAAAGAACTATATCCAAAATACTGCACATACCTTCTACCATCAGGGACTCCCCAGGAAAACAATTCTGCCAAAAGGAAGGACCGTTTTCTTTAGTTCTGAAGCACAGGGGGCTGGGAGTAGAGATCAAAAAATGCATTGTGAAATAAAAATTAGAAGAGTCACCAGTATGGAGTATCATAGGATCATAGAACCATTAGGGATTGGAAGGGACCTCAAAAGATCATCTAGTCCAATCCCCCTGCCATACCAGGATCACCTAAACAAATGGCACAGGAACACATCCAGGTGGGTCTGGAATGTCTCCAGAGATGGAGACTCCACAACCCCCCTGGACAGCCTGTTCCAATGCTCTGTTACCCTCACTGTGAAGAAGTTCATTCTGATATTTATATGGAACCTCCTATGTTCCAGCTTGCACCCATTGCCCCTTGTCCAGCTTGGTGTCATCAGCAAACTTGCTGACAGTGCACCCTAATCTCTCATCCAAGTCATTAATGAATAGATTGAATAGAACAGGTCCCACTATCGATTCTTGGGAGACTCCACTAGATACAGGCCTCCAACTAGACTCTGTCCCATTGAACACTACTCTCTGGCTTCTATCCTGCAGCCATTTCATGATCCACCTCACTACCCAATCATCCAGTCCACACTGCCTCAGTTTGGCCATGAGGATTCTATGTGAGAACTTGAGAAATGCCTTACTGAAATCAAGATAGACCACATCCACCACTCTGCCATCATCTATCCACCCAGTTATGCCCTCATAAAAGGCTATCAGGTTGGCCAAGCATGACTTCCCCTTGGTGAAGCCATACTGACTGTCCCTATTGACCCTCTTGTCTTTAACGTGCCTAGAGACAGCGTCCAGGACAAATTGTTCCATCACCTTTCCTGGCTGATATTTTTGGTCAAGCACTGCAAGGCTGATTAAGGGATTTGGACACTTCACAAGTAAAATTAATCAAAGACATGCATTTCAGTCCCCTAGACTGATCTGCAAGTACATCCGTGGGTCTCAAATGCACAGTTACTGTGTGTAATTGTCAGTTCTAGTTTATTTTTAATAGATTCAAGGTAAGATAAAATAGACAAAAATGCAGGTACTTGGGTATATCCTGTATTTGGCAGAATGAAGAACACCCACCTGTCTGTATGACACCCTTTTTAAGCAATCCCATGTGTTCAGCTTGCAGGCTATTCTCAAACAGAAAATTCTACTACCAATATTTGCTTATAACTTAGAAGAAACAGGTAAAAAAGCAAAGCCATATCCGTAGATTTAAAGCAACCTCTGTCTCACTGAACAGCATAATTCCTATTAATTCTTCTTCAGCCATACCTTTTATGCCAGAGGCTGTTCTCCCCAGCTCAGCTACCACTCCCATGCCATATGCAGCTTTTTGCCAGTTACCCATTAGTGCTGCCCCAGGGGCCACAGCTTGGCAAAACAGGACTGTTACCAGCCTCTCTGCTTGTGAATTTTGTCTGTCCTATGCAATCACCTTCTCTAGGGAGGTTCTGTCTGTGGGTCATGGATGTTGGTTGTAAAAGTGAGAGGGTTTTTTGTTTATTCAGCAATTTTCCATATATTACGAAGTTCAGTATTGCCCCTGCTTTGGGATACAGAGATTGTTTGGATGCTGTTTGATCTCTGGTGCATCTCTTTTTATACAAGTGTTTTTTATTAAGTAACCATGAGACGTACTGTTGTATTATGCTGTTCACTGCAACAGACATACATATACAGAATGACAGTATCAGCCAAAAGAACACACTCCTGTATGAAACACCATTATACTTTACCAAACACCCTTAAAGCCAAGAAAAGGACATAGGAAGAGATTATACTCTGGATAAGCATGCAATCACAAAATATTCTGTGGAAAACAAGTATTTCTGTTAGAAAGGATCTCCAAGATCACCAAAACCAACCATACACACAACAAAAACCAAACCCCTTATCAAACACTAGCAGCAAACACACTGAGCAAGATCAAACACTAAATAAGACGCCTAAAATCTCTGCCATGAACCTAAAAGGGGAAAGTTATCATGAGATGACCAACAAAAAAAGTATTAAAAGACTCTTAATGAGTTTCCTGACTGTTCAGCACGATACATTAAAATGGAAAAGCAGACTGGAAATCTGACCAGTGCAAAATGAATGTGGTGGACCCTTTGGCTACGTCAAAGGATAAATGAGATTCCCCAGAAATAGCTAGGTAACCCAAGGGGAGTTAAACATAGCTGCTTAGGATCATTTTCAGCTGATTTTTGGTCATAAAAGGCCATCATTAAGATCTGAAAGCTAACAAAACTGTTTTCATTGGATCTGGAAAAGGAAAATTGGAAATTTTTTTTCTTTCTCCTCCACTGTCTCTATGTACTTCTGTCATGGAGTGTGTGATAAGGGGTAAAAACAGAGAGGCCAGAGAGGAGTAGGAGCAACTGTATTCTAAAAGCATGCAAAACCAAATAATAAAGAAAGAATAAAAAACCAAAACCTGAAAACTTTCAACAGCAATTATTTTCCCTAAATTTCAGTGAAATGATTCAGGAAAGCAAAACACTACTTGCTTTCGCTCCAGAGGTCTTAGAAATGGTTTCAAGATTCTTTCCCACTCTGGTTTTCTCCTGTCTCCAAGCCATTGTGATGAGTGGTGCCAGAGGATCTGCTCCGCCAGAGGTTCTGCTCCACCAGAGCAGGAGCTGAGGAACTGGCCATCGTGCCATCACATTTTCCAGATTAAGAAATCACCAGGGTGAGGCTGAGTTCAACAAGCCTTAGCAGAAATGCACTGGTCACCTCATCACCTCACCTTTCTGCAATTGGGAAGCAGTTTTATCTAGTTTGGGATGCATGATGTAATTTAGACAACTGGCAATGTAAATATTAGGCAGGCTGAGCACCTGGAAAGGAAACCTCAAAAACTGAGGAGCCCCTTTGTCCAGGTCAGCCCACTGTGATGCATTTGCAATACAGGCTTCTGCATATGTCTTGCCTGGTCAAAGGTGAATGTGGCAATTTAACCCAGGTGCTGGACCTAGGAAGTTGCAGGACCTCCCCAGCACTTTGCCTGTGTCCAGGGCTTGAGCAGATTCTTTGCCATGGGCTGGAGGACAGATATCATTAAAGAGGGTGCTGGACTTCTAAAACCAGAAAAAAGTGCTGGCTGATGAAGCCCTGTGAGCACTGATCTGAACAGCTTGTGAACCATTACTATCTAGGAGTGTCAAGAAAGATTAGAACAAACATCAAGCAAAGATGAAATAAACAGCTATTGTATGGGCAGAAATGGATTTTCAGTTTCCACAGTAAATAAAATAATGTGCTGTCTTAGTCGGTGCCCCTGTGATGATACAGTTTGCAGGATTTTTACTGGCAAGCTGCCATACTTACTTTCATTTATCTGCCTCAAAGCACCATTTCAAAAAGTGCAAAAGCATGTTGTTGATAGAGTAGATTGTTTATAGCTGAATTGAGGATTTCAGAACAACACACATTGTAATAAAGCGGGGGAGGGGATGAGGAAGCCAGCACAGCTGCAGCTTCTTGAATCCTTTGTCAAAAATCAATGCCAGAAAGCTGAGACGAATTTGTTCTGTCTCAGGAAATGCAATACACAGCCCCCTCGCAGCTCCACTCAGTGACAAGTGCTAACAAAAGCCCACGGTACCGTTGAGGCTTCCCCAACACCATGTGCCGATGTATGGTTGAACAAGGGATGGCACCACACACTCCAGCAGCTGCTTGGTGGCTGCGGAGCCTCAGGACCCCATCACTTGTATGCACCATCACAGATCTGCTGCAGCAGGTAGGCAACTTGGAGCACATGGAACAGCAACTCCTCTAGCAACCTAAAGACCATGTTGGAGTATGTAGAGAGACAAAGAGTACTGAAAATAATACTGTGACTAAAACCAAGGTGTTTCAAGAGCAGAGTGCCACACTAATTGCTGGGTTGGCAACCCGCTGCTGTTGGAGAGAGGCAAGACAGGACAGCCCATTGCAGGTAGAAAGTGGTAGCTGAAGCAGAAAGGTGGCTTGTCCCAGTTCAGTAGAATTCCTTGCACTCACAGCATTTTCAAAAGGATGGTACCTCATATAGACTGCTTCTCCATGTTCAAAAACAGCATGAGAAGCACATGCCCCTGGAGGTTTCCACTGCTAACAAGGGCTGGTTTCTACAGAACAATAGAAGACTGATGATCAAGGACTTGGATTCCCTTGAGACCACTGCATCTAAACAAATGACGGACTGAAAAATGTGTCTAGAATTAAGGTAAAAAGAGAACAGGACTTCATGTGAGGGTAACTTTAGCTGCTACCCAGAGTTGGAGGATATGGAAAGAATGTGAGGGTCTCCTTCTCCAGCCCTGCTGGCCCCAGGAGAAAATGTCTCACACTTCAAGTACACTGGTGAAAGCAACATTTCTGGCCAGTGTTCCTGCAGTTTACTGGAGGTAATAGCCATGGTGTTGACTCCAGCCTGGTAGCAAAGTGTACTGGACACCAGTGGGTGTTGTGAGATATGCAGCTTTTGTTTTCTCCCTTAGTCTAGCTTCCTGAGCTACCTGTGCTTCAGCCCCATACCAACCAGCCACTGCATGGGAAGATTCTGCTGCTCACTTGTGTCTGCCTGGGGCCCAGGCTGGTCTGGAAAATGCAGCTCTGGGGTACCTAGGCTCTGTGTGTGCCTCTCACTTTGCCAAACACTCACTCTATGGCTCAGATGACACCAAATGCTGGTAGGATGTTCATTATGAGCACGGCTTTCTCAGGCAACACAGGCTTTCAGGAGATATTAGGGTCCCTCAGCTTTCTTTGTCAGCAGGAGCTCCTAGAGACACTCAGCACCCCAAAGAAATGCTCGATCCTACATTCAATCAAGTCCTATTAACATGTTTCCAGACATTTACAGATGCCATATTTTCTACATTAATATTTAACCCACCAAGTCTTTCAAATCCCATCTTTCCAAACCTCAAGTTCCCAGATGCTTTTTAATGCCCTCCTCAATAGTGCAATAAAAGTCTGATATTTTATTACTCCCATGAATTATTATCCTAATTTGTAATTTGCCAGACTTTTTTAAACTTCAAAATCTGTACTACATTTTCCCACACACAAAAAAACTGCTGTGCGCACCACATTTTTCACTAACAAGCTGAAGCCTAATATTTAAATAGATACAATGATTTTTCTGAAAGGGCACACTATCTTTGTCACACTGTCAGTAGGGTTGTTTTATGTCACCCCAAATCATATTTAAAGGCTTTCCTAAAATAGAAAGGATAACCTAGAACTGCACACGGAATACTGGAAGCAGAATGAAATGGTTATGCATTCTTCTGAACTTTGATGTAACATAAACTTTCAGGATGGTTTATAGGCACCATTTTTGGTGTGTTTTTTTTTTTAAGCAGCAAGCATCTCGGTTATCTGGAATGCAGATGCTGGGCAAATTCAGAAGCTCTGGAATGTCTGCAAGCTGTGCTCCCTATGCAGTAGACGCCTAAGATAATGGAGGAAAAAGCACTAAAGATCTCATACAGAATCTACTGAAATCAACAAGGTCCCTTCTACTGACTGCACTGAGCTGTGGATTTAGCTACCAAAGAGCACCTTCCCCTCAATAAACTGGAGATTTGACTGAATCTAGAGTACCACAAATGAGGTGGGTCAAATGAAAGAAAGTAGAGACTGAAAGGGTGACCTCAAAGCCACTTAATAGACTAAGAATGTCTAAACAGAATGTTCAAAAGACATGAGGCTGATGGTGTCCTGCTTCTTTTCACAGAATTGCTTAGATTGGAAAAGACCTGCAAGATCATCGAGTCCGACCTTGACCTAACCCTAAAACCCTGTCTCTAACAACTCACCACTAAACCGTGTGCCTGAGTTTCACATTCAAATGATTTTTAAAGACATTCAGGGAAGGTGACTCAACCACCTTCCTGGGAAGCCCATTCCAGTGCTTAACAACCCATACTGTAAGGTTTTTCCTGATATCCACCTAAACCTCCCCTGGCAAAACTTGAGGCTATTTCCCCTTGTCCTGTTGTCTTGCTACAACCTCCTTTCAGGTAGTTGTAGAGAGCAGTAAGGCCTCCCTTCAGCCTGCCTTTCCCCAGACTAAACAGCCCCAGCTCCCTCAGTCACTGCTCATAGGGGATGTTTTCCAAACCCTTCACTAACCTTGTTGACCTTCTTTGGGCTTGTCCCATCATCTCAATGTCCTTCCTGTATTGAGGTGCCCAAAACTGAAGATAGCAAGCAAGGTAGAGTCTCACCAGTGCCAAGTATGGAGGCAGTATTACTTCCTTAGTCCTGCTGGTCACACAATTCCCGATAGAAGCCACAATGCCATTGTTCTTTTTGGACACCTGGGAACATGTGGGCTGCCCAGGAAAGCAGAGCTCTCTTTGTATTGAGAATGACTGATCTACCAATGCGTCAAACCTCCACTTGTCACCCAGTGAGAAATGAGGGTTGAATACTTGTAACTCTGAAAAGTGCCTTCCACTAGAATCTTAGCAGTAAATTCTGAGAAGCAAAAGTGAAAGATATTTGAAACTGTATTTTCTTCTTCTTGCAGACCTATTAAAAACTAAGGCAGAAATTTTATGTGGAGCTCAACTGGAATGGCTTAGAGCTGGCCAGAGTTTTGTGCTGAGTGCTACGCTAGCAACTTCCTACCCACAGTAATTCAGTAAAATCCACTTGTATCCTTTCAAATGGTCTTTGTGCAAGATCCTGGCCCCCCATTATCCTTTCTCTCAGTTGTCTTTTACTAATCTTTTGACAAGTCAGACAACCTTCCAGAATTCTCTTTGCCGTGGTATATATTCCAATAGTAGCATAGTCTCTTTCAAAATGGTCTACTAGTGCCTGGATTCCCCAATGTGTTCCTTGGTGCAATCTTCTTAGCATTCTTTCAGCAAACCCCTTTGGAAGGATTTCCCATCCATCAGGGAGCTTCCATTTTTCTCCCTCCCTGGTTGCCCCCATTTGTTTGATTTTCTCTTCCTCCTTTATGGTAAAATTCATCTTGACATTATTCTTTAGGGTTCCTGTATCTCTGCTACTCATGACTAAAAGAGCCACCCTTTAGTTTATTAAGTATAGTGTGAGGGTTAGCTACTACAGGAAATGGGGTGATGGTCCTTTTGTTTACTGCCCTCAAATCTTGCACTAGTCGATGTGATCCATCAGTCTTTTTGACTGGCAATATTGGGGTGTTATAAGGGGACATGCAGGATTCCAAGAGCCCTTGGACCAGAAGGCATATTATGACTGGTTGTAACCCCTCCCGACCTTCTTTTGATATAGGGTATTGCTGAACTTGAATAGGGAATTCTGGATTTCCAATGATCACAGTTTTAGCTTTATCAAGGGCTCCTTAATCTTTCTAGTCCCCAGCAGATAGAGTCCCTGACCCTCCGTAATCTTTCTGAAAAACTTTTTCATCCTGTATCCTCTTTCTACAATTTCTTTTCAAGTGTCCCTTCTTCTGGCAGTAGTAACACTCTACTTCTGCCAGACTCTTTCTCGTATCCTTGTCTTTTTCCGGTCTTTGCCTCTCCTTCTCTTTCTCTCCCCTCTGTCCCTCTCGGACAGCAGCTACAAAAATCCGAGCTTGTTTTCTTGTCCTCCTAATCCCTGCGGACATAGACTTTCTGAGCTTCTCGTAATAATTTCTGCAATCCATTCTCCTGCCAATCCTCTGTTTTCTCCAACTTCTTTCTTATATCTGGCCATGATCTTATCACAATTGAGTTTTTAACAGGGCTTGCCCGACCAGACCATCAGGATCTACTCCCGGATACAACTGCAGATTCCTCAATCTTTCTAACTATTCACTGCGGGTTTCGTTCCTCTTCTGGTAATCATTAAATGCTTTGTGCATGTTCTGTCCTCTTGGGACAGAATCTCTGATTCCCTGGATAATCATGTCTCGAAGATCTATCATGTTATCCCTATGAGCCTAGTTCTGAATATCCCAATTGGGTCGCTGTAATTGCCACTTAGTATCACCTGCGGGACCATGTTGATATCTTTGATCCCAATGCTTCATTCCTTCTGTTCAAATCATTCCTCTTTCTTCAGTAGTAAATAATATATTGAGAATGGATTCCATTTCATCCCAGGTATAGATATTAGGACCTAGGAATTGATCAAACCTTTCTGCAACCCCTAAGGGGTCTTCCAATAAATGCCCCACTTCTTTCTTAAAGTCTCTAACACCTCCTGAATTTAGTGGAATTAATATAAATCCTACACTAGGCTGGGCCCCCCGTGGGTGTTTCCCTTAATGGATACAATAACTGTTCTTTCCTTTGCTCCCTGGTCCAACTTCAGGTGACTTGTTGACTAGAGCCAGGGAGAGTTTCATCTGGGGACGGGTCTCCTTCCAAATCAGAAAGAGTTGGGTCTGGGGCTGAGGGGGACACCTCTGCTCCTTCTTCTAATTCCTCATTCCCTAGAGGGGAACATAGGGATGGGGAGTGATCGGCAAAATTTGCTCTCGGCCTCTCTTTTTCTTTTTTTCTTTTATCAGGAATAGCCCTAATGATCGTTCTGATGGTCGTGTGGCTTGTAAAATCCATAAAAAGGCATATTCACTCTCCTCTTTGTTGAATGGCTGCTTGTTATTCACATATATGTTTAATTGTTGACACAACTAGTACTCATTGGACCCATAAAGGGCCAGATTAAATCTTTCTGTATTTCCCTTTCCTCCCCATATCTCTATACAGTAATTAATCACCTTTTCCTTACTTTTTCCCTTTCTATTTGCACTTTGATCCCAGGTCTTTATCATCAGCCCCAAGGGCTTTCTATTGGGATGTCAGGCAATGCAGCCTACCCCTTCCCCATGGCTGCAGAGTTCTTACTTTTTCTCTGTCCCATCTTTTGAAGGTGCCTTCCTTTCATTCTTCACACTCTCTTTGTGGCCCAAGTCCTCAGGGACAATTTGGAACATCACTAATAGGGGTCTGCACTCACTTCCCCCAGTGGGTGACTAAGCCCGGCGAACGTCTCACTCACTCGCACCCCAAAAACTGAATCTCTGACCAAACGGAACCTGTGTCAAATATACTTACCCCTCCTGGGTCTTCGTTTGGCTCATAGTGCACAAAAATTACGGGGAATTGCAAGCTGGAACAGAGTCACAGCACCAAATTTGTTATAGTAAAGGGTACCAACCACCGAGTGGAATGGAATTATTATTACAATTTTATTTGATTAGAAAGCAAAGCAGCTCTGGGTGGCCCCGGGAGATGCAGCTCCACAACAGGCTCACATCTTCTGATCAAAGGTGGCCCCCTTTTATTCCTTCCCACGTTAGTTTCAAAATCAGTATCTTTTTTTCAGATCTTCCTTGTTTTGTTCAGGGATTTTCCATTCGATCCGTTTTGGCCCTTGTTGCTAGGGTTTGATCTGTCTTCTAATGGTTTCCTAACCGAAGCTTGATGTTCTTTCCAGGTGATCCCGGGTTCTGCCTCCAAATATTTGCTCATTTACTCATTTACACGATATTGCAGTTTCTAGTTTGCAAAAATAAGTAGGCAACATACAACCTACATAGTTCATCGTGTTTTACAATATCAAATAATATTTGATCCTTACAAATTTGATTAACAAAACATCCTTTATTTCACGTTTATCACAAAGGTGACATGGCTTCAAGTTGCACCAAGGGAAGTTCAGGTTACAAGTTAAGAAAAACTCCTTTACGGAAAGAGTCATCAGAACAGGCTGCTCAGGGAGGTGGTTGAATCAACATCCGGGATGTGTTTAAACTTGTAGAAATATGTAGCTGAAGAGCATGGTCTAGCAGTGGATGTGGTAGATAATGGCTAGTTTCAGTGATCTTACAGACCTTTTACTATCTAAATGATTCTACGATTCCTTCCATCACCTTCCTGGACTAAACCAAAAGTAGAAACAGGCAAAGACTTTGTAAGTCAGCACCAGAACTTGCAAGGGAGTCCAGTACCCAACAGTATGCATACGTGATCGATAGCCTCTGTGTGGCACTTACCCTCTGCTTATTTCTCAGGGCTGCAACTTATTAACAGCATTACCTTTTCTAATGAAATATCCTCATTACCACGTGCAAACATTAGTGACAGGCATTAATTGCAGATAACACCTTTAATCAACAACTGAACATTATTAAGCATAGGCCTTGAGATTTAATACGAGACACTCGTACTTAACCACTAAACAGTACTTCTCATTATGAACATCCTGCTCTTTTTTTCCTAAAAAGACCAAAGTCTTCTTTTCTCTGTTTGACAAGGAGAAAAAGCATACATAGGAGAGCATATCTAGGCTGCTTTCTGTGGCTTAAATTATTTCCATCCATGTATAAAAACCCTTCCTATTCAAAGATGTTCACCAAGTTTTTGTATGTGATCTACAGCTCACTGAGTCTCTGTTCCTGAAATTATTAGGTTAGCTGCTGAAAGCAGCAATCAAGTTTTACTGTTAATCTTAAAAGCTAATCCTTTTTATTGACTTCCCAGTCAATAAACTTGTAGCTCTGAAACTACTTTCAGGTTTCCTTGAGTATCAAGAGGGTTTGTGTGTACCTGTGCATGTGTTTGAAGCTGCTAATTTCCATGCTGAGTAAGTTATGCTTGTAGGTTGAAACTACAAAACAATTTGCTTTTTCTCCTGATGTGGGGGTCCTACGTCTCCAGGAATCAGAACAAGGCTTGAGCTGAGAGGACTTAGTGTGTAAGGTCAGGACCCTTATCTGATCACAGTTTATGAGGGGATGTGACGGATTGTAAATTGTCCCAATGAACAAAAATGAGGAGAGAGGTTTTAAACCTTTTGTTTTATTCAGTGACTTATTGGATATGGTCCTGTCCCTCCTCTTGAATTAAAATCTAACTAAAAAACTGAAGAATTGTTAAGCATCACACAGACTTACCATTTTTCATCTCTAGCCAAAGAAAAGGGAATGAAGGACATGCCAGATGTCTCACACTACTCTGAGTTGCTGTGAACCACTTTGGCTGTTCTCTGCCATACACAAGCCCAGCTCACAAATCTTCTCTTGCTCACATCAGTAACACCAGCAGCAAGGGACTCCCCAGAAGCCTCAGCATCACCTCAGCAAGATGAGGACGCAGTATGGGAGAAGAAATGCAGGCCTGTTCTCAGCTTACGTGCTATGTCAAACAGTAAAATATAAATAGTTCTCTGAACAGCAGGGAAAACATGAAGGCTTCCTTGACTTTATAATTTGTGGTGGGATTTTCTTGTGCTGAGCAGTATGCAAGGGCTGACTGAAGCTCTTCCCACTGGTGGGGGGCATGCAGACTGCTGCTCAGAGAGCAGTCCTTCCCTCAGCAGCAGCAATAACGCTCTTTCTCTTTGTCCATAACCAGTTTTGTGTCATCTGCCAGAATTAAAAGTCGTTTTAATTCTCAGCCTCTGCTCAAGCTTAGCACCCTGGATTCAAAAGGTGCAGGGTGGAATTTTCCCGTCCCTCAATAAGCATGATTTTTTTTCTCTCAGATTAACCCCTTTTGCACGACTCTAGACAGTGAGCTGTTGTCTAACCTTTGGCTGCACCAGGAGAGTATGAACATCAGAGCACTTCTGACAGCCAGCATGGAGCAGAGAGCAGTGCTCACCAGCTGCACAAGCCAGGATGTGCTGCAGCTCCTAACTTCTGCCTGGGTTTCAGGTGGGCCTGTTCCACGCCTGCTCTTAGCATGTACAGCAAGCTTCATGTTCTTAACATTTCCCAGAAATTCAAAGTGACAGAACCGGAGGTATTGCAATCTGGAACTCTTAAATTTCGTAAACTGGTGAGAATACTGGAATGTGCATGTTCCTTATTTAACTGCTCCACCAGCTTTCCTTATATGCTGCTCGGCACAGCCGTTCAGGATACATATTAGACAACTAACATCTGGACTGAATATCTATTAGGACCATATGCTCTCCTCAGCTACAGCATCATATTAGAGATTGGGAAAATCCAAACCAAATGGAGATATCAGAAACTTTCAAGGGTCAAAAATAAAGTAATTTAGGTTTTCCCAGCCCTGATGAATACAGTACGTTTGTCTATACTCAATGCCTCGTGTGAAGGTATCATTGTAGAAATAACCTGACTTAAAAAAAACAATCGGTGAATTGGTGTATAGTGGTTGAAAACAGATTTATCTTGATGATTTTCCCCCTACTATAGTTTTGAGGGAGGCAATACTGAATGCCTCTGCTCTTAAATAAGAATTAACACTAAATCCAACCTTTGCTTTCCTGTTGATACTTTATGGTGGTGTTTTCAGCATGGGTATGATGGCTTTCACCTTCATCCCAGTAGTATTCTCCTAGTTTATGGCTGAAATGCTGTATGTGCCCTAAATGGCCATACCTGGGAATGTACTGCTTACACCAACAGAAGCAGAGCTTAAATGCCATAAAGCCCCTCAAGGTAGTTGATGGAGCACAGCATGACTCCCTCATTACTGAATAAGGAACTGAGAGTACTGAGCAGATAAACCCATCCTGTATATGAACTCCCTTTAACTGGCTTTGAGACCTGATCAACAAAAATTCACAGATTACACAGCCTCATATAGAAGGAGATGTCTTAGTGCTTTTACAACGTTACAGGTAAAGCCCTGAGTCACCACAAGCCAAAAGCTTTCCTTCAACAGCAGCATTATTTATATCTAGCCAAATTTCCTATGATCAAGTCAGGGAAAACAAAGACTTGACTGAGACAAGGAGCAGAACTTAATACTGTGGCTTCTTGCTACTGGTACCACTTCAGATGAATGTGCTTTGGGGCAGTGCACATCTCACAGTATGACACAGTATCACAGTAATGATAAAGTAGGAAAAGACCTTAAAGATCATCCAGTCCAATCTAAATCCAAATAAACCAAGTAAACCTAACATCTAACATCTAGATCATGCCACTCAGCACTTCATCCAGACTAACCTTGAACACCTCCTGGTGTTCTGGGACACCAGGGGAACCATTGCAGTTTATAAAAATAATATCCATATTGTAGTTTTCCAGCTCAAAATAGCAGGCCCTTAAAATAATGAACCAAACATAATTTTGAAAGAGAAAACAATGTCATTTTCCATTATTGTTTTTATGTTTCAAAATTAAGTGAGCCAAACCCCAGTGTTTAAAAACCTGATACAAAAAATGTTTGCCATTGTTGTTTAGTAAGTACTCATATTTTCTTAATGGTTTAAATGGGTGGATCAACACAAGAAAGGTGGAGAAAAAGAGTGCTTAGGAGGGTTATTTCCAGTTCAGATGAGAACTGGAAGAGGTGAATGACTAGAGCAATAGATACTACTCACTCATGCCCAGGAAAGATGGAACAGGTAGAGAAACCAGCTAATAGAGCAGTCTGAGAGGCACAGATCTTGGCCACTTTAGCCCAGCAAAATTAATCCAAAAGTCGATCATGTTGGTAGCTGCAGATTTATGGGACAGCAAAAAGAAAAATATCACAGAGGGAAATCAGTTTCAATACTTGTGTTAGCAAAAGATATAACAAGCAGTTAACTAGCCATAAATGAACATTAAAGTTCTTTTTTCAGAGTGTTAAATTGAACTGTGGTCTTTCAGAGAAAAACTGTGAGGCTTGATAATACTCCCAAAACACCTACATCCCAATGAAATCAACAAATTTCTGCCCTCCATCCCTGTGGATTCAAGCAGATGTTACTGAACTCCTTAGTTTCAACTCCTCGCTGAAGCCTTTTTTTTTAATTTAAACTCTGAGGTCTAGAGACTTCATTTTCTTGAGATGAAAGATTAGATTCTGTCAGTTCTGAGTACATATGTGGGCTGATCTGGCCTATGGGCCGTATGTTTGACACCTCTAGTATACTGTGTTATTGTACCCGGGGGAGGTGACGGGGACTTATTTATAGAGACAGTGTCTGTCAGGGGAAGTTATAAGTGTGATTTGTGTGCGTTAAAATAGGAAGAATATGTACTCTCTTAAGTGGACACTCCCTTGACTTTAGGCAAGGTCAGGGTGAGTGAGTGCCCTTAACAAATCTTAGAAGTTTTCAATTTATTACTTTTCTTGTTGAAAGATGCAATATTTTTAGAATCCTCAAGTACATCTTTAAACTTGGAGAAATGACAAGTCCAGGGACTTCTGGGACACTTGAAGCAGATCTAACCCGTCATCTGTGCCATGAGTAGCTGCAGACGCCATGGCACAGCTAGTGCAATCGCTCCTTCACTGCTGGCATGGTGCACAGCACCCATGCAGCACCAGGGCAATGCAGGGCTGGGGCCACCAGGTCTTCAGTACTCTTATCCCCCAAGATGCTCTGAGCCAGGCTCTCTCTCACCTGTTAGCTGGTTTTCCTTCCTGCCAGAGCCATTAACATACTTACAGCACCCTGCACAGTCTGATGCTTTGGAAGATCACTTCTCCCAAAGCACCATAACATGAAATAAAGAACTACCCTAGGCTAAGCAGGAGGAAACCATCTCCTGTCAACATCATGACAGGGGCCTGGGGGCTTCACCCTGCCTCACTGAATCTGTTCCTTCTCTAGTGTAAATCATTTGAGAAAGAAAGTTTCCTGGTATTAGCATTTCACACATCACCAAGCACATTGCTGGAGCTTGAGAAATGGCCAACAAAAATAACTCACTTGTAGAGTTTAAGTACATAAGATTTAAAGTAGCCAATGAGGTTTTCAGCCTCCTAGCACTTCAAACAGAAGAGATCCCACAGTAAGCATACAGCTTAAAAACTTTAATCAAACACACTAGTTCACAGCAAGAGCAAGTAGATAAAACAGATGCAAATTTCTAGATCAAGTCATTCTCACATATGGTAACACCATCCTCTCTTAGGGGAAAGCAGTGATGGCAAACAACAAAAATGCCCTTATTTTTAAGAATTCCTCAGTGTGTCCAAACTGCCATCTCTGTTCAATCTCAAATTTACAAAACCCAATCCCTCTGGTTAAGATTCTGCTGCTGAGTCTTTATGTTTTTAAAAAAACCCAACATGACCTTCCCAGCTCCCTTTCCCTGCCTCCCTCCCTAGCTTTCCTGGAACTGCTGCTACATAAGTTAGGGTGAGGGAACTTGTGTCTCAGATTCTGTTTTCTAATACACTGTATTGGGATAGCAACTTTAAAGGCAGAGGACAAGACTATAATTAGTCCATTGCCACAGGTCCCTGATGTTTCATCAGCAGCTGATGACTGAGCTGGGACCCCCCACAGCCCCTGCATGGCAACTGTGAAACAGAACTGGCCAGCTTCTACTCAGATTTCCTTTGCGACTCCTTACATTTAATCAAAAGGGTTTTTTTTTTTCTTTCTCTGGTCTGAATTGGATGTGGCTCAGGATCTCAGTGATGAAAAAGCCAATAATTCACCTCACCAGTCAACCCTGCATTTCCTATGTTCATTTATTAAATTAAATTCCAGCTGTTACCAACTATTCATATGCTCTCTCTTGCGTGCTCACATCCACTGAAATACAATGCTTATTACAGGGTAGTGCAGCTAGGGCTGCCCATCGAACAGCCAGCTTATTCAGTACTGTTTTCTAACAAAAAGGAAAGCTGTGAAATTAGCACTGCCTAATGCAACATTAGAAAAATAACAGACTGGTTTCTTCAGTACACACACACAGCACAGCACCACTGCGTCGGGTGGCACAGTGCTCTCATGCCTGGTAAGATTCTGTCCCTTTGCCTGTTTTGTTAGTCCCATTTACCTCGGGATTAGCTGCATGCAGCAGAGGATTTTGCAGCAAGGGAAGTCATTGGCTCAGAGGATGGGTCCACGGCAAGCGCTAGAGGTGAACAGCCGTGTGGCCATGCTCAGCAACGCTTGCTCCAGCTCCTTTTGAACTTTTTCCACATGTATGCTCTGAAAAGGCTGATGTAGGGATAGTTTAGATTGCAGACCTTTCGAGAGGGGACATGTAATTTACCCTGTTCGCTAGAAATCAGGTAGTAACACCTTGGTGTTGAAGTTAGGAAAAGCCTGCTCTCCAATGCACTTTGGCTGTCTTATACCCCATGTTTTGGGCACTTAGAACTAAAACCTTTACTGTTCTGATATAATTTATTGATGCAATTTGCAGGCAGGATCATACCCTGTTCTAGTGTAAACTGGAATGGCCTATTTGTTCTGAGGAGGAGTCAGTCTGGACACCTCAGCTGATGATCTGGCCCCCAGCATCACGGCTGTGGGACAGTGGGAACCTCCTGTGCCAGTGCATACATTGTAGAACACATTATCTGGGCGATCCCGCAGCTCTCCAAGCAGCAGATTAGTAACAACTAAACCAGAACTCCTGAAACTGAAACAATATCAGCTCAGGCAAACAGTTGTCCTAAATGAAAATTCATCCCCTGCTAAATTTAACCAGGTTATATGACAGCACATATGTGTTGATTTCAGAGAGGTTTCTGAGGCATGAGGGAGATCATAAATAGGCCCTAACATCTGAGAAAATTAGACAGAAAACACAGTTTTGCTTTCTGCCACACTTTGGTTTAGCATTCAGCTCAGTATCTGCTCTTCCTTAAACGTCCAGGCACATAGCTCAGTTATCAGCATGGTTTCCTTCAGAGAGACTAGAGAGTGGAAAAGGCATTTTTTATTACACTGCCATGCAGAAATTAATAGGAAGAAACCTTATTTGCAAATGAAGAGTTTTGAACTTCTGCAAACCAGGTACCTGGCTGCTGGTTCACCAAGAATTCTAATCTCCCTATATGTTTATTCTGCTTGATGTCAGGCAGCCACCAGCATCAGACAATATGAATGGTGAATGATGCAAAGCCAAAGACACGGTTCTTCTAACCACATACCTGAAGTGAGGTGCCACCAGAATATCTGGGCTGTGGTGGGGCTGCAACATCTTCATGCAGGACCACCAACCCATGAGCCCTCAGGTTGCAGGCTTCATCTCTAGAGCTTAGGTCAAGGAGAAACAGAGCTGGAAGAAGATTGTTGTGTGAGCAGGACTGAAAGAGGCTTCTTACCCACCAATCTATCTATTGATCTATCTATCCGTCGGTCTATTAATCTATCTCAGAATAAACAGTCAGTTGATGCTGGATTGCCTGCGTGTATGCTCTGATCTATAAGCACTGGAAAACAAAACACAGTGCAATATTCCATGGTTTCAACATGAGATCTATCACAAACAGATGGGATGTACTGCCATCCCCTGCTGCCAAGAGCAGGACATGCCCCAAGGAAATAGGAGCAAAGCTGAGAAGGTGCAGGAAGCTGAAGGAAACTTCTGACAGATCTCTCTCAAGACAGTGACTTGGGGCAGTCAGGTCTATGTACTGCAATGCAGTTCCCTTCCTATTCCTTTCTTTAATTGGTGCTTAGGCCTCATGCAGATAACCAGAGGCATTTCCATGGGGAAGGTCCTGAAGTCTACAGCCTCATGGGGATGCCAGCACTGTCCACTAGTTTCTCCCAACCCAAGAAGCCTGCAACCCTCAGCAAGAGCAGAGATCCACTTCATCCACATCCTCACCATCACGTGGCACAGCAAACATCCAGCTGGGCATGAAGCATTTTTGTCATTTGTAGGGAGCACAAGACTGTTTCAGCTAAAGAAATGTATCTGACTTAATTTCTGAAATTGAACAATAGGATGAGAAAAAAACATTTCTAGAGCAACTGCAGCATATTGGTTTCATAGCTCTGATTTCCCCTAGATATACTGTTCAAAAATAGGACGCATTCTGATGTTTTGCTATCTACAGGTTTGCTTTTTCTCAGGTCTAAATGAAGGAAAAGATCTAAAAAAATGTTTTTTATATTTTTTATAAATGCTTAAGAAATGACTAATTATCACAATTTGAAAACGTGTCTGATTCACAAATCATTGCACTGCTCCTTGCTGTATTACTTTAAAAAGTCATGACGCAGATGGGAAATGTTGTACCACATGCTGCCACCCTTTGCTCAGCAGGTTCAAAGAAGCCAGGTGAAGGTGATGTGTCTGAAACCAACTCATCTCCAGAGAGAAGCAGACCGATGAGGCAGCGCATCAGCACCAGCACATCACTTCCTCCACTCTTCTTTGTCTTGCTTGGCCCATTTACTTGTCATTGACAGGTAGAGACTGGTTTTCCTCTCCCTACAAGACACAGAGCAAGTGCTGATCAAGAAAATAGTGGTATTAGATAAGTGCTAATGCAAAATAACATCAATGACCTTGTCATTGGGTAAATGTCTCCACTCAGTTGAATTGCCTTTACTTTAGTGTTGCCAAACATCATTTGTAACTGATAAAAAGGCCTCTTATCCAAGAGGAACACACCAAGGCTTAGAAAGCTCTCCCACAGAGTCAACGAGAGAGGGCCTGTAACTTTGTCACAGACAGCAGGTCACATTTCAAACTTTATTCTGAAATTCTCAGATTTGAAGTCATTATCTCAACAAAGCTTTGATTTGTTTTACAAATTATTACATAAAATAAATAGAAGATACAGATTTTTGACAACTTGAGTTTTTTCTGCAGCATAGACACAAATAGCCTGTGTTTTATATTTTCCCTAAGATTAAAGTGATCAGCAGTGGTACGCTGAGGTTCCTAAATGCCACACACCAGGCTTAAACAAACCTTCCAGATGTTCAGCAGAAGATACTTTCAGTGTTTTCATACAGCTGCTTGTAAAGCTTTGGTTTCAGGTGAAAATATTACAAAACTGAAGAGGATGAGGCTGAATATAAGTACTCTCTTGTCCTGAGGATTTCACTGCCTTTTTGTTCTCTCCCCTCTCAGGTCTCTGGAAGAACAGGTATGTTCTCTAGATGTCTGAGACCATGGCCAAACCTAAGGCATGAGGAGGCCAAAGAGGAATCAAACTCAAGAACAAGGTTTGAAAGAAGCACAGCCTGAATAGAGAGATGCAAGAAAGCAGGGGCAAGGGCCAGCATGGAGGTCTGAGATGCTCCAAGGAAATGGATCTGTGGTGCTTCCTGACACCAGCTTGTGATGTCCTATATACCACATCCCCTCTCCCTGGACTTTGCAGAGGAACATGATGATTTTGCTGGTGGGCTACTCAAACTCTGCAAATGTTTTCCTTTTACATGTTATGCTAGGACTGAAATTCTATGGCTTTAATACCTGAATTTCTGGTTAATCTTTTTGAGGTAGTGGGGTCACTTCTAATCTTTTACATATAAACATATCTGGACGCTTTTTTTCTCTGTGCATAAACACTCTTTTTCTTTTCTTTCCCTTATCATCTCAAAGAAAGTTTCATTTGCCACAGGAGCATAGTTATCTGTGCTCGTTATCACAACTGCTAAAACCCAAAGAGAACTTTGCAAAAGGTGCATCATGGAGAATGTAGCCACACTAACAATCTAAGTCCATACAGGGTTATGCACAACTAGAACATAAAGTCAAACTGAGCTAGAACGAAAACACTACTATTTGGGAATACTAAATTTCCCCATCTGTTTCCCTCAGACATCCCCACAGGAATGTCTCTGTTAGGGAGACAATGCTTTCTACTCAAAGCTTCTGAATAGTCAGACTTTAAAATTTCATTTCTTAAGAAGACTGGGTCACACAAGGATCCACTAAAAAGAGCTGAAACACTCTTGATGGGAAAAAAAAGATCACAATCCCACAGGTAAATAGAATTGCACATAAAATCAGGCTGATTCTTACTTCCAAACTTTACAGAAGTGTCCAGCCACCAATGAGAAGATCTGACCAGCCTCTTCTAGGATACTCAGGGTTCAAACTCTCAGATAATGTGCAAGAGATACTCAATGCATTTCATCCCTTAAACTGAGATAATGCTCTTGCCAAAGATACATGTTCAAGTCTAAAGGAAGGGGTCTTCATCTGCTTAGGCTTCTACAAGAAGAAAGAAGAAAAGAATAAAAATGTACTCCTCCCCTGGGTCAAAATCTCAGTTTACCCCAAGAAACAATATATGCCTTCCATGCAATGTAATTACAAGTCAGTAGAGAAACTGGGAATGAAAGAAAGCAGATCCATATATTGGCTAATTTGTGCAGTCCCTCAGCTTTGAGGGATGCCAACAAATGCTTTACAGCAATAGCATTCTGCACTGAGAGTCTCAGTTCAGTATGCACAGGCTCAATATAAGGAACTTAGGGTGGAAAAAAAAAATCCCCTCCCATTCACAATTTCCAGTGAAAAAGAATTTCTCCCAAGTGAAAAGAAAATTGCTGAGAAAATGCAATTGAAATGATTAAAATTGCTGAAGGTTTTCCCCTTAATTTTATTCCCATCCTTCCCCCCCACAAATTCCCACGATAGTCAATGTCAGAAGATTTCACTTACTCTTGAATTCCTCCTCCCCAATCATAAATATTTATCACGTGAATGGGGTCCTTACAAGTCTCTCACATTTATGAAAGAAAGCAGTTTGCTGCAGGATTTGACCTTGAAAATATTCTCCAGTCTCATTGACAGGAGCCAATGCTATTTTCCTTTCTAATAGCCTTGGAAACTTGTGCCAGACAGACGGAACAGCCAGACAGACCACACGCAGATTACTAAAAACAGTTAAGGGTGTGTGATTTTGGTATAGGGACGTAATGGCCACTACATTATGGACGAATGGGAAGTGGTAGCATGGGAGGGGGGACTGTTCATTAATGAACATAAATAATTAAAGGACATTGGAACATGGTTCATTCAACATAAAAAGCCAACTTCTTCAGCTAGAAAATGGAATCAATTGTCTGAAGTAAAGGAGGAATTAGAAAACACCATCCACTTTTACTTTTGGCATTCCTATGTAATTACTAGAATTAGACATCAGAAAAAAGCCCATTAATGGCTATGCCTAAAAAGCAAAATAATAGATTCTATGAGCTATTCAACATCTCTTCCACAAACCCCTGCATTGAAATAAGTGAAGTGTCCATAGCCCCCCAGCACAGACTACTGCCATAAACATACACCATGGTATGTGAGTAGACAAATACCAAGCTTCAGTCTATGCTGGACACCTTATCACTAAATAAGCAGCACAGCGCAAGGAAGTGAACAAAGCAGGTAGCAAGAGGCAACACTGCTTTGGCCAGCTCTGCTGTGAGAAGCAGGAGGTGGCATTTTGTTTCCCTGCATTTGTAATTTGCTCCTTCATATCTTCTGAAAGATCTGTAAGATTCCCTGTCATGGGGTTTGCAGCAAGGACGTGACTCACATCCAACCTTTGAGGCAGGCATGGGAAGTGCAGAACTTGCACACACATCCTCACTGCACCCCAAGTGCTGTTACCTTACAGTTGCTCCTTTGACTGCCTCTGATATTTTAAGAAAAACCCAAACAAACTCAAAGTGAAAACTGATGACTCCAAGAGCAGCCAAAGTGAGTGAGAATCTCAGCTAGCTGACTGAGAAGAGGTTACTCTTGCTCTTATTGAGGAGAAGAGGCAATTTCCAGAAGCTTTGATGAGTGTTAGGTATCTTCTAGGGATCAAATCCTATATCAAACAAACACTAGCCAGTGCACAGCCCCCTTATAAAATTACCAAAGGAAGGGGTTACACAATCACACAGACTTTCCTGAGAAGCTGTCTTGCCAAGACCAGGAAAGAGTATGTATAAATATTGCACGACTTGCATTGATGCTCATGGCACAGAAAGAATCCCTGAATTCATGAACAAAGAAAAGGGAAAGTTCACAAGTCAGGTGGTACAGAGGACTTTCTGGTCCTGTTACCAAGAAGTTGACAAATTGACCTGGTCAGGAAAACCACCAACTGCCCCTTCTTTTCCAGTCTCCCCTTCTGCGCCTTTACCTTCCCACTGATGTTCTGATAAAAAAAGAAGGAAAAAAGATGGCCTTGTCAGACATTTCCTTGGTTTCACAAGCCTGTACGGTGAACCACAAACACATTTTGGCCAGGTTTCTTCCTTCATCTCACTTATCTGACACACAATAGAGTATCATTTTGGTGTCAGGAAGTGATTACTTATGGTATCTCTGGCAAAGGAACATTTCCATTGAGAAATGGCTTTTGCCAAATTCACTTGTTTTCCATTGGCCTTAAATAAGCCTTTAACTGAAAAGGCCGCTCCATTAGAAAACCTGGTTTAGGACCAGGAGCCTTGCTTGAATTCAGCAGCATCTCTATGTCACTGAAGGATGAGATGTTTCTTAGGAATGATCTGGGCTCCTTATCACTTCTTCAGTTTGGTTTCTTCAGCTTACTGTCTCAATCACATCCAGCCAACTAACCCACTAAATCAGATCAGCACTTGCTTATGCATGGAAGTCCTATCCCAGGGAGGAAAGTAAAAAAACAAAACAAAAGAAAAACAGAAAAGGGCACTAAATATTCTTCAGGATGCAAAAAATGAGCTAGCATCACAAAGCAAAGGAAATATCTTCCATCACCACAATGAAATATTTATTAATAGCAGACATTAAATAATCTACTACAGACTTGTTCAGCAGAGCGCAGATTTTAGTGGGAGTCCCTAAAAACCAAAGCCCATTTAATTGTAATGAATCATAGCACAGATTTCCTATATTTGGGCTTATATTTTGCAAAAAGTATTAGCAGATAAACATGAATATTCCCAAAAGGTGAATATTTAGGTAAGTTCTAGTCTGGTGTTTCTTGTTCTGAGTATTATTATTATTCTGAATATGAATTATTAAATCACTACCAATTTTCATAAAGAATACATTTTTTTGTATACAAAGATTGCTGCTTTTTTCTACCTGAAGCTATATCCTCTACACATGGAGACAACTAGAGGCAATATATTCTTGAAAAGGAATGCTAGATCCAAGCCAAAGTACATAACAGATGAAAAGCAGAAAATTAACAGTTCACAAGTAGAAATTGGTTTAGTTGAGCACATGCTACTGATTTTATTTACATCTCATATCTCTGACCGGAAATATGCAAACCCCCCATAACTCGAATGCAGAGTGCAGGGGACAGAGGAGAAGGGTATGAAGAGGAGAAACTAAGTGCTCTCCATGCATGGGTCACTGTACTGGAAGGGGAAGCCCTGTCCTGAGCTGCTGGATGACACAACAAAGGCTATCTCATGCTGGGCGGTAAAGGGGAGCCAAGAACCTGTGCCCTGCTCTAAAACACCAACTTTCCTCACTGCACCGAAAACTCTCCCACTTTTTGTTTGCTTTGAGACTGGGCACTGCTGGAGACGGCAGCTCCTCTCTGTGGGTTTGTGTGAGACCCAAGAAAATCATCGTAGCCTCATGAGAGCTTAATCTGTGCTCATGGACTCCATGAAGATGAGGAGGAGAGGGGTGCTCATGTCATAGTGGCATTCATAGCAAAGACAGGTGGAGAACAGACCTCCAGCAGCTGAATTCCCTGAAAGGAAGGGAAGAGGATACTTCTGAACTTACATAACAAGAGTATCAGCTATAGCAAGCATTAAAGAGTGATCACAACACAGGTGTAAAAGTGTGGAAAAATAATTGACATCAACACTGTTCCACACAGTGAGACAGCTATCCGTACTTCTGCTCCCAGAACTATCCCTACAATTGTCACACCAGCACAGTAGAGATACCTTTTACTCCTGTAGAAAACATTTTTCTAATACTGAACCTATATAGCAAAGGGAGAAAAAGAGGATGCATGTGCCTACAATTTCCCCATGCCAGGCTTATTGCTCAGGGCTGTGGACACCTGCTGGTGCTGCTAAATGGTCAAGTCTTTTCTGCTCTTTGCATGGCAATTTGCTCAGCATGACTCATAGATTTTCATTATTTATTTTTTTCATAAAATTACGCTATTTGACATGTACCAAGTGACAGTGTCAAACCTGTCTTCTGCTGGGTTGTGTTAGAAGCTTAGGTTTAGCTTAGGCCAGACTTGCAGGTGCCTCACAATTGCCTATTTTAATACACCATACACAAAGCTGCAAATGAGCTTGACAGCATGGAGAAGCCTCTGATTAGACAGTAAACTTCACTTTCTGTCCTTTTTAAGTGTAACATTTTCATTCTCACACATGTGCATGCTCATTTGGGAAGCATCTGACTAGTTCTGGCATCAGATTTGAACACCTTAATGTGTGCATCTTCCTCACAGTCTCATAGCACTGAATAACACATGAAGCTGCATTTGTCTAGAGGTCTGCTTGATTGAGCCTGGGCGGGTGAAGAGGCAGATATTTATTTATACTGCTGCCAGCAGGGCGAGATCCTGACAGCCTGGGGCAGGTTTGCAGCTCCCAACTGCAAGCTGAGCCATGGGTTTTGGTGGAAGTCCTCACACAGCAAGGCACTGCTCAGCCAGAGATGGTGCCAGTTCTCATCTTTGAGCCTTGCAGAGGTCATCATTCTGTTTGAGGCAACCAGAATGGCTGCCCTTTTCTAGCACTCCTCACCTGCTATGTACAAAACGGTTTTATCTAGAACAATAAAGTTCAATGCCTGTGTAAACTCTGTCAGCAAATTCTGGCTTTCCGTGGCAAGTGCTATTAATAAACTCAAATTAATTTAACAAACCATCCCTATCATAGAAAGAAAAGCAAACCCTTCCTGCAGAAGAAAACCAAAGTTTAATGGTAGATAGCTTGGGGTTAGGCTTGCACAGCCTTCTCTCTCCCTTACAGCAACCAGTCTGCAAGTGATAATGTGAGCAAGGTGATAGCTAGGTCATTCCTGGAACACAGCATAGATTTTTGAATGGAATATCCCATAATTTTCTTGTATAAACAAGTCAAAAATGTATTTATAGGATAGGTTTGGGCTTTTTTCAGCTTGTAAGATGTTTTCAAATTTTATTTCCTCTTCACATGAACTGCCAACTGACCTGAAGTGCAGAAACACTAAATAAAAGTTTAAAACCAACCACTAACTGTTCAGAAACCAGAAAAGAAACTCTACTAGGAAATCAGACATTTTAAGAGAGTGTTCCAGTAAGATGCCAGGGACAGGTCACTTGGTTGTCTCATTGGAATAACCACATTTTCGGTTTTCAGAGTAAAATATATGAGGTTGGGCAGCCAAGAGGGTTAGTACAGGGCTCAAATTTTAACACAAACAAAGGGTAATCTAGTCTGGCGCAGTCTGGTCACTGCAGCAGTGCATCTGAAGGTTAGGTTTTATGTTTATTAGCATCATCCAGATGGCATTTTATGTCCTTAATAACTTTGTCCCTGACTAAGCCGTGAACCTACTGTTTGACAAACACTGTAGGAAATACCCATCAGCAGAAAAGCCACCTTGTAACAAGGGGTAGAGCCAGTTTTGTTTAAGATGCATACGATTTTACTTCTACGTATTTGTCACCCTTTCCCGTGTACATTTAACACCATAAAGAACTCTGAGCCGTTGTCCTTACGCTAAGGGGTCTGGACAAATGGGTTCAGTACATTTGTGGATGCCTAGGAGTTTTGCAGCTCCTCCCAGCACAACCCCAGTCCCTCCATGTGCTCAGACATAGCGAGGATATGGGGCCGAGGTTTTGGCAGGACACAGGAGCTGGCTCCTGTCCCCACCACTGTACTTCATGTCGTGCTGAGCAATTCACATCAAGAATATTTGGCTCAGAGGTTATCTGTATGCTGGGGTAAAGCCACCTTTTTCACAAAGCTGTTAAAACAATTCAATTATCTCCACTCACAGAGAGCCTTGCAGTCCCCGAGGGGAACATGTTCTGTACTTCATTAGCAAAGATATCTTATCGCCAACATGTTGTCCCAAGCACCACATGCCTCACAGAACCTCCAGGATTTACTGTATCTTGATGACAGACAGGCAATCTCCACTTCTAATTAGTGGGACTTGTGATCTTGTGTGAAAAAAATATTTTTGCTTCTAATTGTTAAAACAATTTTTAGCCAGACCATCCTTGCCCCACAGACATCTCTGCAACCCAGGAGCTTCTTGCAGTCCCTCAGAGGTGCCAAGTTTTTCCATTTCCAATCTAAACTGAAAAATGTTTGATTCCTTCAGAGCTGCAAAACACACGGTTAAGACATTCCTCTAAAATGAGCAAAAGTTTGCAGAGAACAAAGACTTGGGTGTAACCTGTGATGGAAACTGGGGTGGGCAGGGCAGCCCCCCACCCTGGTTGTCCCTGAGGTGCCAGTATTCTCATGGTGGCTGGTACCATTGTATGATCTCATTCCCAGGTAGACTTGTGCGCAAACGCCTGCATGACATTTAAAACCCAAGCTGTGTCCAGCTGCTGTAGGTGCATCAAACGTATGGGCTAAAAGATAATGAGTTTGAACAGCCAAAGACACTCTCCATGCTCCTCTTGTTAGTTTCCTGAACAATTTTTTAGCTAAATTAGTACAGTCTCATGATACAGTCAAGACCAGAAAGAATGTTAGCAGCACTTTTGGTGTTTCATGACACAATTTAATTTGAATTAATGCAACTGGAAGAAACCTTTTGCTCAGGGAAGTATGTATGTATCACTGTTGAAGCAGACACTGGCAGTAGTGACATCAGCATGTTTTTTTAAGCATACGTTCGTCTTTTGCAGGGATATTTTGAGACCCTAAAAATGTCACTACAGAACTGTCCCAGTTTTTGATTTTGAAAATGTCACCTGTGTCATCGTTGTTACTGGGCTGTTATTTCCAGAACTAACCATTTGGGGATTGGTTTATGTGAAATTGAAACCTTAGCACCATCTCTGCAGTGAAAGAGAGAAGGCAAAAGTGCTGGCGTTCACACTGGCGCTGGAGTCATCCAGGAATTGGCTGGCTTACCTCAGGCCAGCCTCTCGCTTGCCAGAATTCAGAAATTCACATTTCTTTTCAAATTTGCTGTTTTCTTTAGGCATTCATTTTGAACGTGACCAGCTGTTCTCAGAACAGGGATCTGGAGCCATATTCTATATTTTTAGAGCAGGCATCTTTCCTGTTAAACAGAAAGATGAGAAACTCCAAATTAGAATATGGTTAGGAAGAACAGAAGAAAATTCACAAGTGCAAAGCTGCTGCTGTTCACCCAAAAGGCTTGCAACAAAGATGCACAGAGACTTTCCTGAGAACTCACGATAGTTTACTGAACTGGGAGCAGAAAGGAAAGAAGAGCTACTATGCAACAAACAAGTAGCTTGCTAGGAGCACCAGTTTGGTGTCAAGATCAAGTGAAGGTACCAAAATGGAAAGCCGCCACCATGCCTGGAACAGGCTCCTGCTCATCCCTTGGGCCAACACCAACACAACTGCCCAGGGCCTATATCAAGTATCTCACCAAGCTACAGACTAATTTGGCCACGTAATCTAGTTCAGGAGAGAGTGAGTCACTCAGCTGCCCCACAGTATACACACTGTCACTGTCACAATGATTTGGCTGGGAATGGGGAGACATGACTGGGATGGCCAGCAGGACCAACATTTTTGGCAGCAAAGTGACAGCAAACCTGAGTAAAATTACCATGTGTTTCCAATAGCACTAGAAATAACACCTCAGCTTGCAGGGCCTTGGGATGTGAGCTGCTAGCAGATACCTGGTTTGTAAAGCACAGCTTTTTCAGGCATGCTTATCCTCTGATGCCTGTTAACATGCGTGTTTGTGCCACATCATTCCCATATGTCAAAACTGACAGAGCCTTTCTACTCCAACCAACCACATATATTCCTGAAACTTGTAGGAAATTATCCTTCAGGGCTTTACTGCTTCACCCAGCTTGTTTGAGGACAGTCAACAGCTTCCACTGCCACATTTGTGTGGTAAAAAACACATAAAACAGCATTACAATGCAAGCCCATATCCCATACCTTTAATGAACCATCCAACAGAAGGACCAAAACAACATGACCACCCAACCCTATCAACACCAAGTCTTAAGAGAAATATATTTAGACGATATTCCATGAGGCACTGTCCCCAAACTGCCTTTGTCTTGACCTCCTGTGGAACTCAGCAATTTATGCTGTCTTACAGGTGGGAAGCTGAAAAGCAAAGGAGGAATAGGCCATGCTGCTCCAGGGGTCAGCAGAAGATCGAGATTATCTGTACCACTAGGTAGCGCTACTTCTTTTTATTTTCGTGTTGTTCAACTTGGAAATAATTAAAAGAATTTAAAAAATCTTAGAAAAAATACACATCATAAGCCTAAGATATTGCAATATTAGCTCAATCTAATAACCAAGCCCCAAACGGTTGCTCATGTTTTTCCTAATTCTCAACAAATTGATAAAAATTTTAAAATGTTATGTTGTTTTTTTTATAAAGCCCTACACTTCTCAGGCAGTTCTCACATTTGCACACAAATCTCTTACTGTTTTCCCCTTTAGAAGAGAGCTTTGGTCTACTCCACATGACCACATTTCTGAAATGAGTGATTTAAATTTGTAGCATGGCAAGTTGAAAAGTTTCACTCATCCACTCTGCGCTGTCAGGATATGCAAATACAGATTAAATGCTCTGTAGGAGACTTTACCCTTAATAAAGCATTTAACTAAGGGAGCTTATCCCTCCTTGGTAGAAGTAGGACTCTTCCCTGTTTGTTCCACAATGAAATGCACTGAACAGGACAACTTTGAGAAGATGATCCATTCTTGCTAGTCTTTGGCCAGCAGCATCACTGGGCACTGCCAGCCCACAACCAACCTGTTCCACCTCCTATTTGAATCTAAGGGGCCATCCATTCTTCTCATATAGGAACTCAAAGAAGAGGAACTTCTTCAAAGGGCCTTTCCTTCATGCATTCACATACTCCTCCCAACTCTTGTCTGTAGGAGAAAACTTTAGATGAATGAGAACAAAAGACTTCTCATGTAAATAGATCCTTATTGTTCCCCTGTGATGCTGAGATGAGATGGCCACTTGCACCAGGGAAGGATTCTCACACAACATATGATTACTATACTATACTAATACTATACTATACTATACTACACACTCAGTGCCAAAATAAAGCATGGGCTCCAGTGAGTAGTCCTGTGATAAGACAGAGCACATTTATTTTACATTTGTAATTTTAAAAATGAAAAGGTATTAAACACTCATCTCGTTATTAGAAAATGCCTTGGTAGCTACTTTCTTTTGAATTCACTCAGTGCCAATTGTAGAAAAGCCATTTCTCCCCAGGAACCATTTATTTTCAGATTGCTTTTCCCTCTCCTGAGCAGCAATTTCTGTTTTCAGAGTAATAAAGACCAATGTGGTTCTCTTCTACACCATGTCACTACATTTACAATTTTTTAAATAATTGATCATATCTCCTTAATTTTACACTTTTACTGTAAAACATAGGATACTTACAGTCACCATGCAACATGGCTAGTGAATTATGGCTTATTTGGGATTTTAAATACGAAGATTATGAAAGCATTGGTTAAAGTGCTGCCAAGTGAACTAAACTTAGTTTTCATGGTATCTGGATAAATACATGTCTTTTAAGGAAAAAGAGTTGTTATTGAAACTGCAATCATCCTCCACAATAAATACTGTTTTACTTCAAGCCTTCTATACAATGAAGTTGTATCAGTACATGAGCATGGGGTACTTAGAATTAACTCCAATACAGGGAAAACATACTCATCTTTGTCAAGCTGCATTTCTTTTGTTTATACCGGTGCAAAGAACAACTTGGTGTGCCACATGTCTCTATCGGTGATAAAGGAATGGCAGAATATTACACACAGATATCTTGTGAGTTATTGGCTTGGACAGTTGCAAGCAGGAGCATTATCAAATGTAATCAATGTATTAAGGAGAAGGTGAGACTCGTGCGATGTTAAGAGGAAAAGGCTTGAGGGCTGAATGATGATGCTAATACTGTTTAGACTGAGATTTCCTAGCTATATCCAAAAGCATGTAAATATAGCCTAGGTGAACACTCTTGAGACCTGTTGAACTCATATGTACTCTGACTGAATAAAAGTTCTGCAAAAGTAGGGACTAGTATTAAATTTCAGGCACATATACTTTGAAGGAAAAATAAGCTTTATTATGAGATCTAAAAGCAAGAATTATGAGCGCTTAAAAAACAGGTATTTGCTTTCTCTCTGCAGTAATTACATGCAACTGAAAATCCAGTAGATTTTAATCTAAATATACATATACACATTTAAATAACATACATTCAAATAGAAAAAAATATAAAAATATAGGCCAATTTCCTAAGCAGATCATGGTAAGCAAGTGTATGCAGTAACAGGTGTGTCTGCAGGATCAAGAATGCAATACAGAAATTAAAAATGGTCCATTTATTTATGGGAGGAAGATTGAACAGTTTGAGACTGAGAGGGGTTAAGTCTTCTTTTCTCTCTTGCGTAAAAAACGTTTCTAGCTATGGTTTCTGTCAGCAAAAGTTGAACTTTACTTTTATAAAGCATGCTGCAGATTGGACTCACATGTTTTACTGAAGTCATGTCACTCACTCTGATAAGATCAATGAGACATTAAACACATAAATAACTAAAGAATCAGGAGCCTACATGGCTATTTACTGTTGTATCTTCAGTGTCTTTATTGTTTATAAGATTGTATCCTGTTCTTGCACAGCAAGGAAATTGGTTTCCTTATGTGTCACATCTTCCCTCTTTCAGGGAGGTGCATTCATTGCACACATGCATACACACACACACTTTAAAAGCCTTAAAGAAGGAATTGGTTTTTTTAGTGAAAGCAACCTGGCATGCCCTGCTGCCACCACCAGTACATCCCTACAGACCATCAGATACTGCTGGCAACCCCAGAGGAGCATCACCCTCTCAACAGAGTGGACTGATGCCACTTTTTAATGGACCTCTCCAGGCAGGAGACAAGATGGGCAACACAGCCTGGCTGAGGACCATGCCAGCCTTCCCACTGGAGATGAAGCTGCGGAGTCTGGTCCTGAGACTTTTCTGCTTGCCCTGACTTTGCCAGAAATGCTATACAACATGGTGAGGAGGAGACAGCCCTGCTGCCCACATGGGTGCATGCAGGCAAGGGACAGAGGGAGCGAGGGAGGAATCCACAGATTTGTCCTTCATCCCTGACTGCTCCATGGCTGAAACATGAAAGCGTCAAACCCCAAAACGGCACAGTGCCTGACATTTCAAATGTACAAGTCTGCGAGAAACTCTCTAATCAACTGCCTCCAAAGAGTCTTCAGTCTTGGGTCCCTTTCAAATGAGATGGTTTGTGGACACAGGATGGAGAGCACACATGGCATGTCAAGCCATGCTTACCCATTGTTTCTGGGAAGGCACATCGAAAAGGATGCCTTGGGACCCTTGCCTTGCTCCCCTCTCCTTCCCTGTATCCTCCCTTTTAATGCTGCAGGACTGCGCTGACATCTCCTACCACCCATCCAAAGCCAGCTAGTCCCTTCAACAATTTGAGTTCAGACTAAACCTTCTTTGGGTGCCTGCCCCAGCTGCGAAGCAGAGCTTGCGGGAATGACCAGTGGAGCATCCCCAAGACCCTCATGTAAGTCATAGCTGTTGGCTGCAGTTCAATAACATGTTAGAGTTGGTCCAGCTGCCTCAGTCAACAAGATTTCTCACCGGAAAAAGGTGATTTTTAGAACTTGAAACTTTTTCATGTGAAAATGGCAGTTTTGACAAAGGCCTTTCACTGTGTGATGGAGATAATCAAAATGAAAAAATCTCATCTCAAATCAAAATGAAAAGAAATGGAAAACTGAAACAGTTACACTTTCTGTTTTGACATTTCCCATTCAAAACTCCTCAGAATCCTTTCCCCGCTGTGTGAAAATGTTCCTTTTCTGATTTTTTTTTTATTTGTTTCACTGGGGGAAAAGCATTTGGAAATGCTGACATTTCTTGCATGAGATATTTCAAGCTTTATCGAGAGAAGTTGTGCCTACAAGTACACTGAGTAAGGCTTGGTTCCTTGCACCCCACCCTACAAGTATTTTAGAAGACTTGTTGGAAAATATCAAATTTAAATAATATCCTTCCAATATGAAAAGCAAAGTTAATGGGTTCTTTTTTTCTCTTTGAATCTGAACACTTTCCTGAAATTTCAACTATTAAAAGGTAACCAGACTTAAAACCAATCTCATAGCAGAAATTTTTCCATAGAAAATCATAGACCAGCTGATGCAACTGGCAAAATTCACACTTCTAATTAAAATGATTAAACAAAAGAGACCCCATTGCCTGTTTCATGTACAAAACAACAACAAAGTAGGGATTTATGAAAGAAATAGCTTGTTGCTGTGTATCTTCAGGGAAAAGCTGAGAACTGAATTTAAACTGAAGATTTTTGTGTGAGGTGTTGATACGCACTCCCTCTCCAAACTACTAATACAAATCTGAGACTAGCCCAACGTTCAAATCTCATGCTATAGAAATTAATCTGTTGGTATTTATTCTATAAAATCTATCTGCGTACATACGCTGGAAGTCTATGTTAACCTCAGCTATATTCCAGGAGAAAATACAATATGAAATTAATCTTTTCCTCAATGGTCAAAGGTATTACTATTGCAAAGCAAGGCTCCTCTGAAATATGACAGATTTTTACTGGGTTTTTTTACAACAAGCATTTTACAAAAGTGATTTGTCTTATTTCATAACACTGAACCTCTCTGAAATGAGTAAACAGCTTTCATGAGGAAATACAGAATAGTATATATTTTTACTAATACTACGTGTATTTTTATACATATATACTTTTATTTATCCTTTTATACTCAGGTTCCCTGCAAAAATAACACCAAATTCCATCTATAGAACTTTCTCTTAATAAGTTCAGTAACGACGTCTTATTGATTCCCTGGGAATCAACACTTTTTATAAGAATTAATTGTAAATGCAGCTAAATTAACATCTTCAACTGCTTTTACTCTGCAGTCAGGAAAATAACTACACCCAGAATCATTTCACTTTAAAAAAGTCATTTTAGTCTAAAGTTTGGCAAAAAAATAAACTGAAATGCTTAGAAATTTACATTTTTGTCACTCCATAAATCAAAACTTACTTTACATATTAGAACAATTTTTGTGAGAATTTTGGATCTGAGCTGATAACCTTTTGCCAAGTTTTAACTAAATGCAAATTGAAACATCTGAGATATTAAACAGACAATCGAGGTTTATGGTTACATCATAAGATTATTGCCCAGTAACACTGCACACCATGGCCCCAATTCTGAAACACCCACAGGCTTTATGTATGCAAGCAACCCTTGTGAACACAAATATAAGTGCTAATATAACCTCATGGCATCGAGAACATGATGTTGTATCAGCAATTGACAGGCAAACTGTTTTGCTAACGGAACATTCCTCCAAAGATGTAGGAGGGTGTATGTGTAGAAAAGGGCAGCAAACGATGGCAGCAACTTAATTATAGTACCACTAATGGCAGGGGGAGAATACAGCATTGCAGACAGCCAGCAGCATTAGCTCAGAGCAGCTAGAGAACATACAGGACCAGCTCCCCAGCTCCCCGGTTCTATAAACTGGAATGGGTTTGCTGGAGTCATGCTACACAGATTTTTACCACATCAGGATGTGACCTGAGTGTGTAGGGGCTATATAAAATAAAGGCCACTGGCTGACAAAGAATGGAGACTGGATACTCTCCTTGTAGGTCACCAAGAAACATCCTGTCTCTAATGTCTTCTCCCTCAGAAGCTCACACTGAAGATGCATATCATAATGCAGACCTTATGTAGTGCTGAGGGAAGTGTTAATTAATATCTTCACTCATTACATACTACAGCAAGATAAGAATAAATGGCTTGCTGGACATAAAATCTTTCCAGACACCGTGTGTATTCTCAATTACCTCTGCTTCCTACTCCCACACCTCACAGAAGCAATAGTCTGTTCCTGTTCAGCCTGAGACAGGCTTTCATAATAGCCTCCAGAACGATCTAAACATGCAAACCTTAAAAGTATTTATGGCTCATATTAATTTATCCCTCTTCTCTGTGGGAACTGCATTCTGACAACAGGAAAACAGTTGTTATGCCGGTAAGAGTTACCAAAAGAGTAAGAAAGGTCAGATTTGGTCAGTAGGAATCCACCTGGTACTCAGAGATATACCTTTACCAAACCTAGGTATTCAGAGGGGATAACCAGCACAGGCAGTGGCCTCATTACCAGGGTGAGGTTCTTCTTCTCTCAGTGTGCAAAGCAGAGGAGGCAACAGTCCTTTGAGGGGGCCCACAGTACATTTACCAGAGAGATGCCCAGTGCTAAAAAACCAGATGCACCGCAAATGGTTCACCACGAGCTTACTAACCAATGGATGCTCTCGAAGTCTAGCTGTTCAGCTCTTCTAACCAAATAAACTGAGACTAAATTGTAGACTAAGCAATATAAAAATATGCCCACTCAAATTTCACTGTTCTAATTGCAGAAGCTAGAAATAAAAATACATTCATTCAAATAACCAGCATTCAAAATGCTTTCAGCTGGACTTTTCTTCCAAAAAAAGCAAAGGCACATTGATTATGTTGTGTATTATAATTTTATTGGTGTTAGAGGCCAGGACCCCATTGGTGCTGTCCTACCAGAAAAAAAAGATGATTATACCTACTTCAAGTCATGATATTTTATAGTCCTTATTTAATCATCTCAGCATATAGAGCATGGAGCCTGCAGTGGAATCAATTAGTTTCTACCAAATATTGGACCAAATTGTGCTTTTACTCCCTGGAGAAAAAGTAGGAATAAAATATATAGAGCAGCTGGGGCCACCCAGTAGTTCAGCAAGGCACTCTGATGGCAGCAATGGCAGACACAAGCAGAAAACATCTTTTAAAAGCTCTCAATTTTTCAAAGCCATAATTACATTCTGAACATTTTTCCCATAATAATTTTTGTCCAAAAAATTGCCAAAAAAATTCATCGTGAAAGGCATAGATATCTACATTTTTGACACTCCATAAATCAAAATCTTATTTTACATAGCAGAACTAAATTGCAGTACATTTTACCTCAACCATACTTGTCTTTTAGCATTACCTGCTCCATTTCCAGACTTGAGGATTTTAAAATACCTTTCCAGTGCTCCTCCTCAGATTGTTTTTTTTTTTAAATTCACTATCCTCTTTATTAAATCTTTATTAAATCATACAAATTATCATTTCCCCATTATCTACTCCCCTGAAGCATAGTGTGGCCCTGGGGCTGAAGCATTTTTAAACTTCATTTTTGCTATTATGATAGAATAATTTAGATTGGAAAAGACCTTAACATCATAGAGTCCAACATGCCAGGATCACCCACCTCCCATTTCCCACCCCTCCAGGTTGCTATTGGGCTAGTCCTCACGGGTTAGCAATGCTCCCTCTCATGCCAAAGGCACAGTAAAGACAGCCGAGCTGAAATGAGCACAGACTTCTTTTCTAGCTCGGGGGGGG
>VZRI01011339.1:3938-43746 GCA_013397515.1 Upupa epops
CCTGGATGTGTTCCTACGTGACTTAGTCTAGGTGGTCCTGCTGTGGCAGTGGGATTGGACTAGATGATCTTTCAATCCCTAATTATTCTTCCAATCCCTAATTATTCTATGAAAGGCAGCTGGGCTGAGCCAGGCTGAGCCAACCCTCTGTGCGGCAGGGTTTTCCCATCACTGTCAGAACAGATACAGTATTGGCTTCCCTTCTCTCTAACTAGGAAACACCTCTTCAAAGCTCTCCACAGTTGTGCAGTTAATGTGCATGGGGATTACTTTTCTTAGCTCAGCAGGTATCTAGACTCTACACAAAGCATTGATTTGACTTTCTAAAGTGCAATAAGCCACCAGCTTTAAAATATGCAAATGCAGAGTTATCTTCCCCTCCACAGTGCATTATCATCAAACACTTCCTACTCCCTTGAGAAAACTGGCTGGGCTGAAGCACCACACAAGACTCATGAGATTTTTTAAACTACTTCAATAGAAGGTAACAAGCAGGGAAGGTGGATAGAAAAGCCTAAACCCAGTAACTGTTCAGATCTTGACCTGGGGTCTGCCATGACTGACATTTCATGCACAAACTGAAATCATTGCTTTTCAGTATCAGATAAAAATAAACTGCAGGAGATTGTTGCCAGCAGTATTTTTAGCGTCCAAGGCACCAGCCTGGGATCTGTTTGGGCAAAGTGAATGGTCCCAGTAAAATACATGTGACCATACTTAGAAAAATGTGCTGCATAACTGCACTCCTGCTAGACTGTGCTAAAAATATGCAGTTAGTGCAGGAGTATTAATCTCGGAAGGTATGTTTAGAATCTTTAGATTAGTATGACTTGGATGAGGGATTAGAGTGCACTGTCAGCAAGTTTGCTGATGATACCAAGCTTGGAGGAGTGGCTGACACACCAGAGGACTGAGGTGCCATTCAGAAGAACCTAGACAGGCCAGAGAGCTGGGCAGGGAGGAACTGAATTAAATTCAACATGGGCGGTGCAGAATCTGGCATCTGGGCAAGAACAACCCCAGGTACCAGTATAGAATGGGGAATGACCTGCTAGAGACCAGCATAAGAGAAGGGGACCTGGGGGCCCAGGATCAAGGGGATCCTGCTCTGGCAGGACTGGATGATCTTTCAAGGTCCCTTCCAATCCTTGACATTCTATAGTTGTCTAACTTTGTTTTCTAAGCAAGAATTTTAAAATCCATTTTTGACACTGAATCCAAACAATTTTGCTCTTGTCTGCAACAAAATGAAGTAGAAATAGTTATATTAAATCAATAGGGGAGCATACAGGGCAGTAGTGATGTGTGAAAAAGTCTGCAAGATGGACTGGTAGTGGTCAATTGAACTGCAAGAACATGTTAACATCTTGTAGATTTTTTTTGAGATCATTTAGGATAAAGATTTCATGGAAATGCCACAATTTGGTGTAAATAAAGCCAGAAGATGGATGGTGAGTGTAATACAGGAAAAAAAAAAGTCATTCTAGAGTAGAAAGATAGGCTATAAACAACAGAGTGATGTCTCCAGGAAGGCTCTAATACACAGCAGTCCAGCGTCAGGACTGTAAGTGTACTGCAAGAGGGCAGGGCTTGAAGCTGTCAGGGGAGGGTTAGGTTGGATGTTAGGAAGCCCTTCCTCACAAAAAGGGTGATCAGACCCTGGAATGGACTGCCCAGATCAGTGGTGGAGCTGTTGAAGGGCAGACTGGATGTCATCCTTAGTGCCCTGGTCTGGCAGCTATGGTGATGTTAGCTCATGGGCTGGGCTGGATGAGCCCAGAGGGCTTCTCCAGCCTCAATCATTCTGTGATTCAGTAAAAACTGGAGGCCCCGATAGCCAGTCTGTATTTGCAGAGATGCTGATCACACTGATACAGGGCTGAATAAAATATTTAATAAAATTACAACTTGACTAGGTCTGAATTTGGAAGGAAAAGTTTGTCAGTATTTTGCTATATGGTTTGCTTTGTCTAGAGTTTTTATAGAATCACTCAGTTTGGAAAAGACACTTGGGATCATCGAGTCCAACCATCAAACCTACTCTACCAAGTTCACCCTTAAACCAGATCCCTCAACACCACATCCAAATGACCTTTAAACACCCCCAGGGATGGTGACTCAACCCCTGCCTGGGCAGCCTGTTCTGATTTAACTTATTTTCATTTTAGGCATTGGAATGGTTTGGGGTTTTTTTTCTCTTACTTGCACAACCTAAGAAAAATAGAACCCAAAATGTCAATAGATTTAGAAAGAAACAAAAGGCCTGTTGCCCAGCTGAGAGAGAACCCAGAGAGCTACTCAAGCTTGATTCTGGAATGCTATCCTGCATTCATTTCAGAAAAGTGGGCTGTGGGTAGGGCGTGTGACATCTTTAACAAGAACATGAGCAAAAGGAGGGGAAAAAAGCAACAAGAAGTTTCTTACATTCTGCTGTATGAATTTTCCTAAAGAGAAGGCTAAAAATGACTAAAAATAGTGTGTATGATGCAAAGAGTATCACAGCCACACTCACTGTCAGGAGCTACAAAGCAGCATCAGCTTGTGCTGTGCTCACCTGAGCACCTCCTTCCTTCCTGGTTCCCTCTGTAACCAGCAGCTTTGGAACCTGGCTGTGGCTACAGTCCCCACAGACAAGCCCTTATTGACTCAAGGCTTGACAGAAACTCAAGATATTGAGAAGGAAATAAAGCTTTTACCTTTCCTGGGGTTTACTGGCAATAAGGGCAGTTTGCAATCAGTTCCCCATACAACATTTTGAGCAGATATGCTAACGCTTCATGGGATGCCAATGTTCCTATTGATCTACTCCATGCTGTAAATGCACAGACAAATTTATGAAGTGGCAATAATCAGATGATTTTGAGTCTTAACATGACTCATGTGAATAAACATGCAGCATGGATCTGCTTCCACAGCAGCATCAGCCCTGCAGGAACTGTTCTGCTTCCTGTGATGTCTACCTGTTTTTCCAGCTCCCCAAGCACAGTGCTCAGCACAGGCAATAGCACATGCCCTGCTGGCCAGCAGCTATGGCCATGGCTCTGGGGTAAAGCAAACACTGTGTAGGGCACACAATAGAAAAGTCATCACACTAAAGTGCATCTTCCCCAAGAAAGCTGTTTGGACTCCATCACTCACAATTTCCACTTTTCAGCAGCCCTAGCTGTATAGTGAGAAGGGCTTTCTATACCAAAAACGGTTGACAAGCTTGTCTGGACTACCAGTGGAATTGTCCCATTAGCAATAATTCCTTTTGGGAATTAAGATGATTCAAAACTACTTCACTGGCTTTTTTATTCCTTACTTCACGTTCCACTTCATAAACTTGTCTTCCAATCCCTACCAAGTAGCCCTGATGCCAGTAAAGTCCCACTGGCAGCTGAGGTTTTAGGTTCTTAATCTTCTTAAAAATGATTCATTATTAACATTTGGGAAAAAAAGATCCCAGAGACGTTTCCTGGTAGGTTCCATGTAAGTGCTGCCACCAACTATAAGCATCACTGAGGCATTTTCACTGTACCAGGGAAGCAGACAGTTGTTAAGCCTCACATCTCAGTGGGTATTTAATTAATTCTAGAAACAGACAGTCTGGAAATGATACCAAAAACATTTGTCACAGACAGATCACCAGATACCTGTTCCAAAATGGTGTTGATCCTGTCCACTTCACAGTCAATCAAGTATCGTTTTTCTTGCCTCCTGTCCATCTCCTCGATGATTCTTCTGAACTCCTGGACATCCTTTATGCTTCCTACGGACCTGGCTGTCACCTGCCAGTTGTTTTGCACTGCAGATTCCATAATTGCTTGAAGAATGGAAAATCCTGTCAAGGAAGAGACAATGCAACCATTTTAGAAAATAACAAATACAAAAAGTCCTCCGAGTGTTTGACAAAGGCTTCACAAAAATTTTCATCACCTAAAGGGCCACAGATGAGCTGAGAGCCTGACAGTGCCTCATCACCTGAGGAAGCAGCAGGGCAGGGATCAGTTTCTTCTCTCAGCTCTGCCCCCGTTGAAGTCCCTGACCTCAGTACAACTGCTTGGCAGTATATTGCTGCAAGGCATCTCACAATCTGTCCCATAGATCATATTACCATCCTCTCAGAGAGGTTTATGGCCGGCTGGAGTCTGTTCCAGCTGAGAATAGGAGCCTGCAGCCATCACTTGGGCAAAAGTCCATCAGTCTGAAGAGTGGGACAGAAGGGGTAATTTGCCTGTGCAGACTGCAGCAATGGGTCATTAACTGGCAAAGAGCCAGGCACCGCACAAGAATGTCAATTTGCTCATTGTACTGGTTAGCCGGGCCACAAACCACAGGAGAATATTTTACTGATACTTGCTTGGATTTCAAACACTGTGTTTAAATATGGAGGAGAACGGCATTAACCACACTTTCAGGGCTTTCATTAAGGCAATTCCAACTCATTTAGCAGCTTCAATGGAGGAGAAAAGCAGCACAGAATGACCAAAGGCTGCCCAGTGGGAAATTATACAAGCAAACAGCATTTAATTCCTTGTGAACAACCATGCCTCAGCAGCAGGCAGAACTCAAGCCCCTAAGTGAAAGGTGATGGAACTGGGAATCTCCTTCAACTCATGCTATGCAGGTGTCATCAGACATGGATGTGCGTCCCTTTATTACAGCAGATAGCTGGGAATTTGGTGAAATACCTGCTTTGATTTAAGAAATTACAATTTTTACACAGTTTTCATTGTTTCAAATGTGGGTGGATGCCAGTCAAAGACAGAGATCATAGTGGGAATGATGACGTTGGGTAGACAGTTGGACCGGATAATCTTGGAGATGTCTTCCAACCTTAATGACTCTATCCAACCATGATTATCTACTTCGAGCAGAGTCGGGTCTCTCTGTTCAGAAGCTTCCATGTGAGCTGTGATTCTGAACAAAGAAATTATCTGCAGAATCTTCACAGAATCATGGAATGGCCAGGGTTGGAAGAGACCTTAAAGATTATCTAGTTCCACCCCCGCTACAGAGGCAGGGAAACCTTCACTAGATCAGGTTACTCAGGGCCCCATCCAACCTGGCTTTGAACACTTCCAGGGATGGGACATACACAACTTCCTTGGGCAACCTGTTCCAGCATCTCAGCACCCTCACAGGAAAGAATTATTTCCTAATGTCCAACCTAAATCTCCCCTCTTCAAGTCTGTAACCTTTTTCCCTTGTCCTTTTGCTATGCACCTGTGTCAAAATCCCTCCCCCAGCTTTCTTGTAGCCCCTTTCAGATACTGGAAAGCTGCTCTAAGGTCACCTGGGAGTCTCCTCTTCTCCAGGCTGAACAACCCCAACTTCTTCAGCCTGACAAGGGCACTAAGTGCCACAGCCAGTCTAGCAAATATGGTGATGTGCCCTGGTTTGGTCAGTGTGGTGATATTAGGTCATGGGCTTGGTTGGATGAGCTCAAGAGGTCTTTTCCAGTCTCAGTAATCCTGTGATTCTGTGATTATCTTAGGAAAAAGCTGGGATTTTTCCCTAGTGTTGTGCATTCTGTGTTTGTGGGGCTGTGTGTGTTTTTGCATGTCTGTGCTTAGACAGCAGTAACCGTTTCAAAAAAGAGGACCAAGGTTACCCAGCAGGCTTTCTCCTACCCATGAAGACACAGTTGCACAGAATGGTAGGGGTTAAGGGACTTCTAAAGATTTCAAGACCCTCTAAAGTGTCCATCTGGTTCAGGAGTGGGATCGCCTAGAGCAGGTCTCACAAGAATGCATCCAGATGGGATTGGAATGTCTCAGGAGACTCCACAGCCTCTCAGGTCCATCTGGTTCAGTGCTCTGTCACCCACACAGTAAAGAATTATTTCCGTACATTTAAATAGTATGTCCTGTTTCCCAGTTTGTGGCCATTACCCCTCGTCCTGTCACTGGACACTACTAGGAAGAGACTGCCCCCATCCTCCAGTCCTTTAGATGTATTTATATGCACTGATGTCTCCTTTCAGCCTCCTGTTTTCCAAGACAAACAGACTCAGCCCTTTCAGTCTTTCCTCATGTTTGATGCTCCAGTCCATTTAAAATTTTAGCAGTCCTAAAATCATCATTAGAATAATGATAGTATTCTTAGTGGGAAAAAGTTCCAGAACTTAATAGTTTCTGTCTTCATCTCACTTCTCCTTGTCACAGTGCCCTCTTCCATTGCCAGTCCATGTGTGCCACATGAGTTTGCCTCTCCTGGGCCTTATCCCTTGCTTTGACCACTTCACTCTTCCTGTGATAGCTCTGGGTCAGACCTCTGATGACCTTTCTGAAGCTTCCTGCTCTCAGAAGGGCAGCACGCTCACATCATCACTAAAGAGTGTCCACTGTTCCCCACCTCCCATCTCTCTTCATGCTGGTTGCCTTCAGCACCATTTCCCACCTCTCACATTGCTCCCCATTACACAGTATGTCTGTAAACAGCATGTTCAAGGCTCCAGTGGCACCTCCTCATTAGGAAAGCTCTTATATAAGCAGTATGATTGTTTAAATAAAAGAACCGTTTTATCTTCAAACTTGAACTCCTCCCTCCTCCTTAGCAGAACAATACAGGCTGTGGCAGTGTGGGGGTGGTGCCTGGCTAATGAACGGGAAAATTATTTCCCTTGTTGTGTGGGTGTCAGTGACCAGACCTGCACACTGAGCATTTCCACTCCCCTTCCATGTGGTGAGAACATTTCATGAGAGACAGGCACCCAGAAGGTGCAGAGATCTCGGGTGTCTCTCACCTCCTTCACCTTAAAAGAAAGCAGCAGCCACAGCAACTCTCTCTGTTCTGTAGGTTTTCTATGGTCTGCAACAGACCTATCCCAACAGACAAAGGGCCGACAAATCACCACAGGTATGTGAAGAAGCTGTGCAGGAAAGGGTCTGCATAGCCCAGTACTACTGCTGGTTTATAGTACTTCCACTGCTAAAGCCAAAAAGTCCAAGGTAAGACAAGAAAAACTAACATTCTCTGAGAAGATGACAGCAATGAGATCATCTTCAGGCAGATTCATAATGCAACTGCTACAATCGAGACATTGCTCATTTTGTAGTGGTTAGCAAAGACAAAAGGGAGAGTTCATTCAGACCCTAATCTGAACTTTGAACTCCTTTCTTCTTAGTCATACCCTGCGTGTGAACAAACAGCCAGAGAGAAGGCATGAAAGCACCCCTTCGGACACCAGAGCCCTCCGCTGCTCAGATGCTGGCATTACAGAATCCCAGAATGATTGAAGATGGAAAAGCCCTCTGAGCTCATCCAGCCCAGCTCATGACCTAACTTCACCACATCTGCCACATCAGAGGGAGAAGGTCTCTTCTGAATGTCCCCTTCTCCAGGCTAAATACCCCCAGCTCCCTCAACCTCTTGTCATCAGACTTTCTCTCTCGTCCTTTCCCCAGCCTCATTGCTCCTCTGGACCTGCTCCAGCCCCTCAATCTCCTTCTTGAAGTGACGGTCCTAGAATTGCCCCCAGGACTTGACATGAGGCCTCACCAGTGCCCAGTACAGGGGGAGAATTACATTCCTAGTCCTATTGGCCACACTAGTGTTNTGAGTGTTGATACAAGCCAGGATGCCAGTGGCCTTTTGTGCCACCTGAGAACACTGGTGGCTCCTGTTCAGCCAGTTGTCAACAGTACTGCCAGGCCATTGTCCAGCCACTCATCCCCCAGTCTGTACCTGCAGAGGATTATTGTGGCCAAAGTGCAGGACCCTGCCCTTGGCCCTGTTAAACCTCATCCTGTTGGCTTCTGCCCATTGACCCAGCCGGTCCAGATCTCTCTACAGCATCCTCCTCCCATCCAGCAGATCAACACTCCCTTCCAACTTGGTATTATCTGCAAATTTACTAAGATTTGAGCCGTTCCTCCAGGTGATCAGTAAAGATGTTGAATAGAACTGAGCCCAGCACTGGTCACTGGACACCAACTGGATGCAGCACCATTCACAGCCATGGACTTAGAAACGTGCCTTGTTCCATGATGGTGAGTCTGTAATTGACAGGTCACATAACAGACCCCTACTACACCTGGGTCTCTGTTAGCCAGGTACTGGGCAGGAGTTTCTCACAGGATCTTTAAATGCATCTCACAAGTCAATCTGCTCTGCTACCTACAAAAAACTTAGATAATCCTGTCCTTAATAGTCAGATGTATCATTATTTGGTTTACTCTTAAAAAAGTGATGACTTAGAAGAGCAGACTGTGATCTAAAAACGCTACAAAATGATCAGGCTGGAGGTAGATAACAGTATCAAACACTAGAACAAGGCAAGTGCCCAGCTTACAGTGAAGTATTCTGAGGTTTCCTGACTGAAGATTTCAAAGCAGGAAAGCATTCAATATAAATTTCCCTTAAAACAGGGAATATATACTATTTGCTAGAACACTCTCTGTAATTTACACACCCCAGACAGAATCACAGTTTGGGCAGACCACCCTGTAGCTGGACTAGACACAAATTTACCCAGTACCTTCATATTTCTACCAGGGAAGCAAAGCCCTCTGACACGAGTATCTCTCCATGACCTCCTAACTTAAGCAAAGAGGACATTTCACTCTTTTGCATCTATGAAAGCTCACAAAACCCTTTTCTGAGAAGTTTGGCTAGGTTTATGAAATTCTATGAGAACTACATCACTGAGGTGGCTCTTGTCTGACCAGCAGCAGGCACTGATATGCCAGGATCAAAGGACCACTCTGGAACAGTTGTAGCATCATCTGAGTTTGTTAGTTGGCACCCAAGTACTGAGAAAAAACGCCACTTACATAAATCACTCTTTTCCTGAATGTTCCTATAAGATCTTGGACCTTAGACTCCCATTAGGAATCAAGAGCATCTGCTCGCAGTCCCTCTTTCTTTTGCCTTGCTGAGTACCAAAGATCTTTGAGGGGTGCATTTTCCTGGCATGCAACATGCCAGTGTCAGCTGAATGAACACCAGCTCCTATCTGAATACTTGTGTTTTTAACTGTGTTTCTGGGACATGATGGGAAGAACTAAGCTTCCTGGCATATGTGTGAACTTGAGGGATTTAAGTGTGGAGTCGTGTTTGACAAGGGCACAATAAACTTGCTGAAAAAGGAGGGCACCAGGGCATAAAGGCAAGTGCTTCCCCATGACAAATACAGATTCTATGACTCCCTCTTACACTGAGGTTGGCAAGTTGAGATCTGCTTGGCTAGTCTGTGTGTTTGGCACTGAGCCTAGCACTAATTTAAAAGCAAACACATCAACACATTAGGCATAAGGAAAAAACCCAACAACTAGTCAAACCAAACCACTCCCCAACTTTCAAACTCCAACCATGTCAGTCAGGCAGGGATGCAGTGTCTGCTAACTGTGTAGCAGGGAAGAAGCAAAGAACAAGCTACTAAATTAGTCACCAGTAAACAATGCAGTGAATTCCTAGCCCACTGGAGTGCCCTTCCAGTCTGACACGTGTATATGCAAATTACTCTACTGAAGCAGGACAAGTAAATTCCATCTGGTTTTGACCCAGTCCCCGCTATATGGTAGCCGGCATGTTAATCACACTCTGCTTTTCTGGTGGCAGTTGACAATCTTCTGAAGCAAGATGCAAACACACATTATTTCAGGGTTTTCTGCTCCTCTTGTTTCCCCTGTACATAATTACATTACTGCAGCCTGTTACCCATAAACAGAGAAATCTATGCAAACAGACCCATAAGCTTGGCTGAGTGAGCGTGAACTTGCCTGGCTCTAAAAGAGAGTTTACAGGAACCATCTGATCCACATTTGATTGGAATGGGATACAGCAAAACACCGGGGAGCTCAGATCTGCTCAATGTAGGTAAAATACTCTTCTATTCTGTTTTGTGAGGACAGTACTTTCTGAATGAAGTCACCTCGATCTGTTCTTTCACAATGACCTCACTTCGAACTTGCTAAACACACTTTACTCAGGGTTTAAGTCAGTGCAACTCCAGTGTTTCTCAATGAAGCTGAGCCAGTGTAAAAAGAGAGCCACGTAGTAATGGATGTAGGAACCAAGGGCAGGCGTAAAGATGCCGTTATCACTCCTGTCGCTGCTTTAAAGGGGCTCATTCGCATGACTTTCTCAGTGATGTGGGCAAGTCTCCTGGTGTAGGACAGACAATTAGATCTCAACATAACAAAATGATCCAAAGATTATCGACAGAGTTGCCTTCCGATTTCAGCTTTACTATGCAGATCTTCATTTAAATAATTCCCAATAATTGAACAATCAAAGCTTCTAGATGCAGAGGGGCAACAAAACAATGGTAAGGGAACACTTTAAAGTCAAAGCACATTCTGCTTAAAAAAGATGTAACAGAAGAACAGCTGTGCAGAGAAGGTAGAAGAACTAGCACAGAAAAACAGAGGGAGGAGGGATATCTTTTGAGAAGTGACAGACAGTGGAGAGTAGTGTGCTGCCCAGTGTGTCTGGGCTGTAGAGTATCATCCTATGATTCTTATTACTAAGAACTCTTGATACTGATGCTATCAAGAGAGCTGACAGGGTAATAGTGAGGGAATTCTGTCACCAGAGGATGCTGTGGTCTGGGAGAGTCAGGAGTAGTGAAGAGCCCTGCAAAAGGAAAAACCTTTTTACATACAAATGGAGAAACTGTAGAACTGCAAAGTGTAAACTGAATTACTCTTTAAAGAGGAGTTAACTTCCAAGCTTTAGGAAATCCTAATTTAAAAAAATAAATGAACAAAGAGCTTTCATCATTGAAGCTCTGCACTGAGTCCAGGGCCCACAGAGTTGAAACCCTAAACCTGTCACAAGCACATACATAATCATTTCAGTATCGGTCACAACCTCCATCTCCAATTGAAAAACCAGAAGAGAACACAAATCCCAACATGTTGACTAGCACTCAACTGATGAGGCTAATTACCATGCGTTAAAAATACTGGTCTAATTGTGTTTACATATTTATCTCAGCAAAAAGATTCTAATTAAGAATTATAGAGTTGGCAATTACCTGACTGGGAAAGAAAACTTGATATGTCTGCAAAAGAACTGCAGCATGTTCCATGTAAAGTCCTGTTCTCACAGAGAAAGCTTCCAAACCCAACCCCCAGTGCAGGTGTGGCAGGATGCTGGAATCATGTTGGTGACTGTACTGACCCTGAGGAGATGTTATCTGGCCCATTCTACAACTGGGAGGCACACGGAAAATGAAAAGCCACCTGATAAATAATGGCACAGCGTGTTGCTCCCCCGTGGTGAGCCAAGGAGCTGAACCACCTTTCTCAAGGCTTAGCTGTGGCTGGTCTGGACAAGGTGGTGCAATGAACACTGTCCACTTCAGATACAAGGGGTCTGTCTGCTCTTGTGTACAAACACTAACACTGGCCTTCCTACTTGCTCTGATGCAACTGGATTATTTCCATCTTCTCTTCAATGAATCTGTAAAACTCCTGGTCTCTGCCTTAATCATAGAATCACAGAAACATTGAGGTTGGAAAAGACCTATAAGATCATCAAGTTCAACCTTTAACCCTACTCTATCTTCATCATCCCCAAAACAGGTCTCTTATCACCTCATCTATATGGTGTTTAAACAGGTCAAGGGATGGTGACACAACCCCTCTCTGGGCCACCCTTTCCAATGCCTCACAACCTTCTCAGAGATAAAAATTTCCTCATGTCCAGCCTAACTCTCCCTTGCTGCAAATTTAGGCCATTCCCTCTAGTCCTGCTATTGTTTCCTTGTGAGAAGATGCTAGCACCTACTTCTCTAGAATGCTCTTTCAGACAGGTTTCTCCTCAGCCTCCTCTTCTTCAGGCTAAAGAGTCCCAGTTCCCTCAGCTGCTCTTCATAAGCTTTGTTCTCCATGCCTTTTACCAGATTCGTTGCTTTTCTCTGCACCTCCTCCACCACCTCAACCTCCTTCTTGCACTGAGGTGACCAAAACTGAGGTCAAGTCTCACCAACAAGGGGACGATCACTCCCCTAGATCTGCTTACAACACAATTTCTAATACTGGCCAGGATGCCGTTGGTCTTCCTGGCTACTTGGGCACACCACTGGCTCATGCTAACACATTTTAGCTCGGTTCCACTGTCCCTGACATACGTCACATCAGGCCTGCACCTGCCCAAGTGGTCCACATACAACACAAAGCAGAACACTCCATTAGAGATGCTCTGATAACATCCAGCTTTCAGAGAAACAACACTATTAATAACAATGCCAAATAATGATCAAAGCACTGCAAACTAACAGATTGCCAATGTTCCCATGAGAAACAGGCAAACAATCCATGAGATACAGAACTCAAATATTATTTGGTCTATCCCATATAGAGAATTAGTAATAGGGACAGTTTTCACGTTCTTCTTCTCATATTTACATTTATTTTATCCCAAGGTGTAACGTGCACTTTTAAAGACTCCTGTACTGCCTACAAACACTCTACCCTTTGAAATGACACAGTCCCAACATTACTATACTACCTCCCAACTGGTTTTCCTGATACCACATTTGATCCAGTAAATGGAATAGATACCTGTTCCCAGTAAAGTGAGATCCTGATGGAAAATATGATTTATTATTCCAGGTAAAGCTGCACAATCATGATGCAGTTCTGGAATTAGAAAACAGAAGTATTTTGTGGAATTATCAGCAGATAAAGGGCACACAAATGGATTTTTCCTTTTAGCTGAAGAACTCCAGCTTTTAGCCAAAAGAGAATTAGTACATTTGTTCTGTTCCAGTATTTTGGGAAAAGGAAACTTACCCACTTATCAACAGCAGAGGATTTAGAAAACAGCTAAAACTTGGCCTCACATATCACTGAATTCATCTAAAGAGCTAAAAATGCAATTTCAGTGGATGCTGCAGACTCAAAGTCATTGGTAACACAACCTAATTCTCTGCCATGAGATGTCTTGGGTTTTAAGCTTGAGTTTGACAGAGTACTGCCAACTACCTGCTCAGATGATATTATTTCTTTGAAGAAACAATCACAGGAGATTATGGCAATCAGACTATGAAATGAAATTGATATTCAGTGCCAAACATCCCCCAACCCACCCCAGTTCACCTCAGGCAAATTCGTTGGAAAAAAATTTTGCCAGTTGAACTGTCCTCAAACATAGTAAAATCATTCTTTCCATCTGACCTTCAGGCAATCATGTTAGGAAAATATTTATTCCTCTCCCTAACCTTTATCTCCACCTTCTGTTTCTCAAACTACCTGAGCAAACAAATCTTTTTGCCTCTGAGAATTTTCATTAACGGATGCTATCAGCCTTTCAAAGTCTCTCTTCATCAACACCTCATGGGTCGGTATCCAGCATTTTAATTGCCCTTGAGGCTGGAATGTGTCTCATGTCTCAACCCATAAGTTAGTTTCCTTTCATTTATTCTGAACACTACAGGAAAAAATACAGCAATCAAAGGTGAGCACCGACCTAAAAACATGCTGAAATTTAAATTAATTTTATGATACTATAAATGATAATTTATAGATTCACACTCACAATTCATGTGTGTTTCTTTATAGTCACTTCCTAAGTAGTAAAAAGAAGCTTTCATAAAGCACCATTACCTGCATTTTTTTAGCACAAGCTTTTCTCTTCATAACAAAGATATATTCATCATTTATATTGCAGTATTAGTTTATCCCTCTCTACAACTCCCTGAAGGGAGGTTGCAGTCAGGTGGGGGTCAGGCTCTTCTCCCAGGTAACTAGCAACAGGATGAGAGGGAAGGGCCTGAAGCTGCTTCAGGGGAGGATTAAATTGGATGTCAGAAAGCCCCTCCTCACAGAATGGACTGCCCAGGGTGGCAGTGGTGGAGCCCCCATCCCTGGAGGTGTTGAAGGACAGACTGGCTGTGACTGTCAGTGCCCCGGTCTGGCCAATGTGGTGATGTTAGATCCTGGGCCGGGCTGGATGTGCTCAAAGGTCTCTTCCAGCCTCAATAGTTCTGTGATTATTAATTATATTATAATATGGTATATATATTATATATCATATTCAGTTCAGAGCAAACCTGTATTGCCAAGTAGTCTAAGAGGCTTACACAAAGCTGTTTTAAATTAATATGATATATATATATTATATATACAATACATATATATAATATATATTAATATTTTATATATATAAAACTCATATTATATATNATTGAACAAGAGGGAACGGGTTCAAACTGTAACAGGGGAGGCTTAGACTTGACATTAGAACAAATTTTTTCACAGAAAGAGTGGTCAGGCTCTGGAACAGAGTGCTCAGGGAGGGGGTTAAGTTATCATCCCTGGACATTTAAAGATCATTGAGATGTGGTGTTGGGGGATCTGGAGGCTGTGGAGTATCCTACTCTGGAGGCTTTCAAACGCCACCTGGATGCAGCCCTATGCGACCTAAGCTTTGACATCCTGCTCTGGCAGGGGGTTTGGACTAGATGAGCTCTAGAGGTCCCTTCCAACCACTAACATTGTCAGATTCTGCTGCTGGATTATGCATTCATATAGATAAGTGACAGAGACACCAATGAATACAGAGAAGTATATACTTTGGTTTTATATGAACCCACAAACAAAGTAAAATCTTACTCTGGCACATGCACACACTAAGTGGGAAAGGATCTGTTCAATTATCTAGAAATGGTAATAATCAGAGTGCTTGAAAGAGCTAATAATTTGGTTATTGTGGCATCATTTAGGTTGGAAAAGACCTTCAAGATCATGTCCAGTTCTGACACTCTCAGACATAGGTTCACATCTCTGTGCAGCACAGGTAAAATTTTCAAAGGTGATGAAAAACCTTCAATGCGTTTTCAAAGGTGACCTGGATAGGATGGCAGCAGCAGGATTTCACAGGCTGCAGATGCTGGAGAACCACAGCAGGTGGGGTACCCGCACTCCACTGGCTTAGAAGGTAGCCAGATCTCACTGAGGTGCTTTTCACCATGTGACCATGTGCATGTCAAGATTCTAAATTCCACTGAAAGCCGTGCCCTTTGGAAATCACTGATGAAAGTAGGGTATGTACTTCTCAGAATAGGTACTGTGTGGCCTGCTTAGAAAGTGGCTCACAGTTCTCTACAGAATACACTGCTAATTAGTTATTTCATCTCAACATGATCAACAAGTGCAAAGATAAGGAGTGCCTGACTAAATGGGAAGTGCACAGGTCTGAAACAGACTTTTCATTATCAGCTTGGAAAAGAAAATGGAGATAGAAAGTTCCTCTTCATAGTTGCAGTGTTAGAACATTTATTACAAAAGGAAGGAGTTGCATGTCTTTGTTTTCATAGTTAGCCTCAGCACTCCAGTTATACCAGAATCAAGGAATTAGTGAGGCTGGAAAAGTCCTCTGAGCTCATCCAGCCCAACCCGTGACCTAGCATCATCACATCAGCCAGACCAGGAAACTGTGGGTACAGCCAGTCTGTCCTTAAACACCTCCAGGGATGGCAACTCCACCACTGCCCTGGGCAGTCTATTCCAGTTACATTGGGCTTTGCTCCCAGTTCTGCAGCCAAGTGTTTACTATTATTTAAAATGTCTATGTGCTATTTAAATATTCAATCCAACATCATGTAAAGCCAAATAACTCTTTCCATTCATCCCGTCTCCTGACCACTCTTCCATGACTCCAAAGCCTCAAAAATCTGATTGTGTGGGTAGTAAACTACAATGTCCAAAAAGCTGAGAGTCATCTAAAGTTGGGTAGCCTGGAGAACAGAAGACTCATTGGGACCTTCTCCCTCTCTACAACTCTCTGAAGGGAGGTTGTAGTCAGCTGGAGGTCAGGCTCTTCTCCCAGGCAATTAGCACCAGGATAAGAAGGCAGGGCCTGAAGCTACACCAGGAGAGGGTTAGGTTGGATGTTGGGAAGCCCTTCCTCATGTAAAGGGTGATCAGACCCTGGAATCTACTGCCCAGGGCAGTGGTGGAGTCCCCAGAGGTGCTGAAGGACAGACTGGCTGTGGCCCTCAAGTACCCTAGTCCAATGTGGTGAAGGTTAGGTCATGTGCTGGGTTGGCTAAGCTCTGTGATTCTGTATGCAAAGGAGCAAATACACAGAGTGGAAAGACTTGCACAAATCCAAAACAAGAGGTTCTCATTCTACCACTGGCCTCCCTTCACATGCACAGCACTTGTTGTTTGGCCTTTACTCAGTGAACTAAGTAAGATTTCTATATTTTAAGACCTTCTACCACTGCAGGTACCAATGTGCAGTTACAAAAAGCAAGAGAAAACCAGTTCAGCCGTGCTGGTGAGCAACTGGAGTTGACTCCAATAAAAAATTTCCATCTAACCTTGCTAATTATTAATGTACAGATGTTCTAGGCCAAAATATAACGTGTGTACCCACTCTAGGGACCCGATCTCCTCTGACTGTACTCAATACTAACTCACCCTCCCCCTGCAATGAAACAGCAAACCAACACCTTTCTTTTTACAGCAAAAAGTGCAATTATTGTAGTTTCTGCAAAGAAAGAGGAAACATTTAAACAGCATATTCTTGAAACCCTGGGTTAGCATGACTGTGCTGTATACCAAGAGCTCAAGAATCACATTCTAACCGTCACTGAGGCATCACTGAGTCTCTCAATGCCAGATTTTCTTGCTCGCTGTTTGGGGCATGTCCCATTATGTCACTGATTTCCTCTTCTTTTTTTTTTTCGTCATGCAGCCAAAGTTTTGTCCATAAACCCTTGTCCTCATTCTTTATCTCTGCCTGTAATGGAAGTCTCAGTGCCTTCATTCCTGTCTTTGACAAATAGTTTTCTCCTCTGATATTCTTCACAGCTTCTACTCATTTACCTTCCCCACTGAGATTCACCTCTATTACCTTGGATGACATAGAACTCCAGGAGGATTAAAAATAAAAGCACAGTGAAAGGCACAGGGCTGAGACCATGGTCCTACTTCCACATCTCTTCTCAGGAGAGGTTGATTACAGGGAGTTTAAAGCACTGGCATATACATTAGCTCAGATCTGCTGCTGCTAAAGCCACGTGGAATTTCTGTGGGAATTCAAAGATCACCTGCACTCTTCCAGCCACACTCCTGAAGAAATTAGTATGTGTTATTCCTAAAAGAGGGCACAGAAACACTTAGTTTAGACCTAACTGTATAAACCTGAATGACAGGAAGGACCCCAAACCATTCAGATCTTAAAAAGCTAACAATTTGCAGTATTTTCCATATAATTCTTTGGCTCAGAGATCAGGCTATGGCCACTGAGCCCATTAACAGCTCAAAGAAGTCTTATTTACAGTCCAGACCTGCAAATACATCTTTGAAAGCAAAGTAATCACTAAGTAATTCCCTTAGTCTCAATCAATGAACACTTCTCCAACAGTAGAGTTCCAGGGAGTTTTGCTGTTGGCTGTGGAGGGAACAGCACCAGCAGCACTATCAAGCTGCTTACACAGTTAAACTCACAACAAGGTGACTTAGTGATTTTGCACCATGTACAGCAGGGCCTCTACAGCTCATCTCCTGAAGTTATAAACTTAAGCTTGTACTGGCCAGTGGAGAACAGCTGTTAAAACTATTAAAGAAGAAGCAAACCAGTGATTTATTTTGTTACATTTACAGAATTGGAAGTGGCACCTCTTCAGCTCTATTTATCAGCTTTACAAACTTAAGATCTTCTTTCTTACTTCCCTTCTGATGGATGTCTTCAATCACCAGGAGTCTCATTTTTACCAGTAGCACTTAGCAAAGCAGAAACCCATGTTCCTTCACAAAACATGAGTCTGCAGCTCTAACAACACATCACAAGTTACCCAGATCTTTTCAAAGAGTTTGTTTTATAATGGCTGGAAAGATAAATCTGAATCTGAGTTAGTATCTTTTAGGAAGTTACAGCCAATAGCTACAATTCACAGTCAATAAATGCAAAGATTCAGACAGTATATAAAAGGTTTATACACTAGATGTAGCTCCCACTGACATCTCCATGAATTCCGCATAGAGATGCACATCTGTTGTGGCCCAGGAATGCTCTCCCTTGCTATCAGGCACTCAACTGGACCTAGGAAATGGCCTCAAGTTGCATCAGGAGAGGTTTAGATTGGATTTTAGGATGAAATTCTTTACTGAGAGAGTGGTTGGGCGCTGGAACAGGCTGCCCAGGGAGCTGGTAGAGTCACCAGCCCTGGAGGTGTTTAAAGAACAAGTACATAGAGCACTTGAGGCCATGGTCTAAGGGTTAGGGAGATGTTGGGGTGAAGGATGGACTTGACAATCCTGGAGGTCATTTCCAGCCATGATGAATCTTTCATTTTATGACCCTCACTCAAAGAAGGTGGCAATTCCACTGGGTACTGTCAGAGTAACTCAGAGGAGTTGACTGCATCAATCCCACTGGTGAAACAAGCACAGTTCATGCATTGGGTTACTCCCAGGCACCTTTAGAAAACAAGACCCCAGTGTGTAAAGGTTTGGCTTTTAAACCACATTTCTATTAACTGCAGAAGAAAAATATTGGGATTACCTTGCCATTTGACGTAGTCTAAACAGAGGATAGCTTGGAAGGGGCCATTTCTTGTATCGCCATGGCAGACCTGGCTGCTAAAGTACAATAGTATGCAGTGATCCTTTATGATCAGGGTCACAGCAACTTCTTCCACACAGAGTACAAATGCTTGCTTTCCTGGCAGGGTGATTTTTTTTTTATTTATATAATGGATTTTGGAGCCTTTATCGTATTGCTTGGGAATTTGCTTCAAAAACTCAATAGGACAAACGAAAAAGCTCCCATCAGCTTTAATGGAATTTTTATCATGGTATTCATAAGGACTAGTGCATGAATGAACAATACATGCCATCATGGCTAAAAGATAAGACAGTCTCAACGTTAGATTTTCTCCAGATTCTTTTACTCCATCCGCAAAAATACTCTTACCACTACAATGTTCAACACCACACCACAGCTTCATTTGACTCCTGTGGTGCCACAGCACTGTTTGTCTTTTGTGTGAGATGAGACAGAAATAACAGAGGTTAGGCTGACTGGCTGGAAAGTATCATTGAGGAAATATGACAGCGTATTTCCCTCTTGCATCCAGGTGGGACACACTCTCCGTAGCCTGAGCTCTTACATAGCTCCTAAGAGCAGGCAGAGCTCAGACCTCTGTTTCTGATAATCACTCATGTAACTAACAGCTGGGCCACAGGGAAAGCAACCCTGTCACTGCAATAAGGTAATATGTCATTATTCACTTTGCTAGCTTGCTCCTAATGTGAACAACCTTGAAGAAGTCTATAGACACAATGCACAATCAACACTACAGGAAAACGTCTTGGGGTCAAAGCTACCTGGAAAAGTTTGCTCTGCACCTGAATAATTCTAATCAAAACCTGTTACATTTGTCTCATCAAAACCTGTTATTGATAAAGTCATGCTTTTTATTTAGGGAATGGTGATAAATGTCTATAAATTATCAATGAAGGCCAAGTAATTTTATATGATGCAGAAGGGCAATGATTTAGTTTAGTGTCTGAACCAATGTTTTCCGTGGTTATTAATGAATCATAGAAACATCATCATGGCTGGAAAGGACTTCCAGGATCATCAAGTCCAGCCCTGATCCCAACATCTCCCTAACCACTAGCCCAGAGCCTCAAGTGGCCTATCTACTCGTTTTTTAAACACCTCCAAGGATGGTGATTCAACTTCCTTGCTGGGCAGACTGTTTCAGTGCCCAGCCACTTTCAGTAAAGAATTTCATCCTAATATCCAATCTAAACCTTCCCTGAAGCAACTCAAGGCCATTTCCTCTTGCCCTATCACTAGTAACTTGGGAGAAAAGACCAGCACCAGCTTCACTACAACCTCCTCTTAGGAAGTTGTATGAAATAACAGCAATGATAACTGAAGGCAAGTAGGCAAATAATTTCAGTCCTTGTACAGAATGTGAATATACAAGATTCAGTCAAGATGTGGAGATTGTTAAAATAATGCCCTGATATGTTTCCTTTTGGCGAAAAGCAGTGGTTTACTGCTAGCTGGTTTTCTTCGATAAAGTGTGGCCACTGGCCTATGACAAATGTTCTTTGCTGCTTTGCATGAGTCATGTATGGGTGCACAACCATTGAGGGAAGCATCTCATTAGCAATTACAGCTCCATTAATTCACTAATAGAGCTGTTGAGTTGGGTTTTTTTTCAATTAACATTACATTTACTGGGAGAATAGACCTTTAAGAGAAGATAGGACCACAGCTACAAGTTAATTTGAATGTATAACTCTGTTTGAAACTATTTTTCAAAACTAAAATGAATGACTTCTCCTTTCAAAAAAGGAAAACTTTTCTGTCTCACATTGCTCAATTCAGAGGTTCCACTTAACTTCAACAAAATTTTCTTTCTAAGCTTTAATTCTATCAGGCAGGAGAGAAAATAACATTTTTTTCTTATGTTGAAGAACTTAGACCTATATCATAACAGAATAACGCATAAAGTCCTGCGAAATAAATGAGAAAAGACTGAAGAAAAGGCTAATAATGACTGGAAAACAAGGAATATTCTGTACAAGGAGGGTCATTTAAAAACGGTAGGGAACTACAAGAGCTTTCAGCTTTTCTTAAACAAATACGCCCCTAAAAATCCCTCAAAGATTACACAGAAATCATTAGATTATCATTTTTATTAGTTTACAGAAAAATTGTTTCCCTTACGACACAGCGATTTCCCTTTTTATTGCTCCCAGACCCTGGTGTGTGTGTAACAACTGAGGTCAGTATTCTTTAATCCTGTAACTAGATAAATACAACTCCAGTAATACAAACTAAAACCAATTTTCTAGCAAAATGCCCACCGAAGCCTCTGTGTTTCCTTTCATTCTGGTGTCAATACCAGTAACTGTTCATTTAAAGCAGTTCTGAAGAACCCTCAGTGTGTCAGAAGTCAGAGAAGCAGGATGCTGTAGTGGCCTTGGCAGTAGTGTCACATTGTGGGGTTTCCTTATCTGGATCCCCATGTGTCTGACTTGGGTGGCCACCAATGTAGTGGGCCAGGGACCCCAACCATATTTCAACCAAGAGCTTCCATCTAAAGTGTCAGACACAAAGGGAGGGTTTAACAAACCTACTGATGAATCTGCAGGCACTGAAACAACTGACTCAATGTGGGGAAAACAGGCATCAAGATATTTTAATTCACTCCCTCCATAACATACCAGAAGTAATCAATACCACAAGATACAGACACACGGAGTTTCATCACATACTCCTACAGTTAACTAAGATTAATGTCCAAAACATCTTCATTATTATCTTCATTGTAGCTTCTCTCTCAAATCACGGCTCTTGTCCAACTTCAATCTCGATCCTCATAAATCTTCAAAAGCCTTCAGAAGTGGTAACATTTCCTCTCAGTGGCAGCGATGCATCTCCAAAGAGACATCAAGATGGAGGCAAGCAAGCAGTAGCCAGAAGTCACCGAGGAAGGAGAAAAGGGAGGGAGTGGGGGGGCAGAAACTTTTCCACTTTTTACTGTTATACTTTAAACATTTCTGCAGAAAACACTCAAATTAGACTCACAGATTCTACTCAGCTTCTAACGTGTAACAGACGCAAAACTTTACTCAGCTGCAGTTATGAATGCAGGTTAAATACAGCATCTAGTGGGTTTCTACCATGTGACCTCAACCAGGGAGCAAAACACTACAAAGTGGCCTGCAGTAAAACTGCTCACTGTTGACAGAGTGAGCTCATTGTTCTTAAGCAAACATTTTAAATATCATCCATAATTCATGAGAAGTCCTAAAAATTACCTGCCTGGGATTGTGAAAAAGAACACATTTGAATATCAAAACAGATGAATTTTTCATCTTCCTTTAGAGTAACAGTTTGGTTCTTATCTCTGCATTACGATCTTGTTTCAAATGGCCCTGTCAAGAAAATATTTTAAAAGACCTAAGGTCAGACCTTCACCTGTGCAGATCTTCGTTGCTTCACTTGAAAGAAATGCAGTGAGTAGCTTTTGCTCTGTGTTTCACACAACAGAACCCACCTAGTTATGTCCAGCAGCCTGAATTCCCTGCAGTAGAAGTTTTAATGTTAAAAACATTTCTATAAGACCCAGCTTTGTAGTCAGAGAGAGGTCACTAAAGTCACCAAAACACTAACTGCAGAAAAATGTTAATGAAGATCCTATAAAGCCATAGCACAGCTCTGTCAAATAAGGAGCCCTTAAAACTTAAGAACAAACATCATTATTGCTCCACTTATCTTTCTCTCTGTAGTTTTCATAGAAGACCCAATAAAGTGTTACAAGGATGCAGCTGGCATCTAAAACTCACCCTAAATGAGGCGATAATGTGTTTCTATCACCTAAAGTGGCCACTTTCTTAAGAAGGTCAATGGCAAGACTACTTTATTGAAATCTAAACTGTAATGGTCTACAGCTGCTTGCAATTAATACATTTGGCTTCACAGATACTATTAATGAAAGCTCAGCGTAATTCCAGACACTTCTGAATTCTGAATCCACTTAATTTGTGCTTCCAGATGTGCAGCTTCACAATAATTGTTAAACTAATGGAAACTACTGCTGTATAAATGGGAATTCATAACAAAACTGCCAAGCAGACCGAAATAGTTTCTTGTACCGTTCTGCTTTAGAAGCTGAGCAGTACCTGTCAGTTCAATTTGTGTGCCTTCTGCCAAAAAGTTTGGGTTTGAAAACCCAAAAGAAAAGTTTCTGCCCCACCCGACTTAAGCCTTCCTCTTCACTTCTCTCCATCTTGGTGTCTGTTCAGGGCTGTGCTCTCTTTTTGCTGCTGAGAGAGAATGATATAACTTCTGAAGAAGATCTAGATGCAGGAGAAACTGTCAAGCTCTACTAACTGATCTGTGTACAACTGGAGAATTGTGAACTTTGAAGACTGATGAGGACCAAGACAGAAGTTGGACAACCACCATGATTTAAGGGAAGCTGAACTGTCTGTAATGAAGATGTTCTGGACATTTTATCTCAGATCAGTGCAGGAGCAGTGTGACAAAACTCCATGTGTCTTTGTACATATCTCACGTGGGGTTTCTCTAACGAGTGTGGGGAGAGAATGAATTAAAATATCTTGATGCCTCTTTTCCCCATATTGACACAGTTGTTGCAGTGCCTGCAGATTTGTCAGTGGATTTGGTAAACCCTCCCTTTGTACCAGATGCTTTAGCTAAAAGTTCTTAGTTGAAATGTAGTCAGGGTCTCTGACCCACAACATAATGGTGAACCAAGGTGGGACACACAGAGAGCCAGACAAGGACCCACTGCAACACGTATGGAAATGGTGCTGTAATGCCCAAGTATTGCTGTATGGCTCAGGTCAAAAGGAAAGCAGTGCCTGGTCTCACACATTAGGGATGCTGTGTGCAGTGAGTCTTTTCTCTGATCTGTAGCACAAGAAGAACATGCAAAACAAAATGGCCTTGAGGCTCTCACACTCTTTGTGCTGCTTTCTTTGAGAAGAGTCATGAAGTGTTTCCAGAGTGGGTGACTGCAGTCATAACTACCCTAATACAACGTATGTGCATCACTGTGGTTGTACTTTCATCAACATAGCCCAAAACAGATAAGTAAGCAATGAAATGACCCTGAAAAACCGAATTCATACTGAAACGTGGACATAACTACCCTTTTTATATTACTAGGGTTTTTTTTACTGAAACAGGACAACTGCCACACAGTGATGACTGTGTTTTAAATGTTTCTGTTCCAACTATCCTCCGTGATGTGGAAGAGTTCTAAACCCAACACACACACACACTAATGTAAGCAATGCAGTTACTTTGTAAGGCTTCTTTAAAATAGTGGAGCATGAAACTCAAACTGTCAGCGCATAAATTACCACTGCCTGGGGGCTGCAATAACTTATGCATCCTTGTATTCACTCCTTCATGTATCTTCTCTTTCAAAGAGAAGCTCCTCTTCCACCCTCATCTCCCCATTTCTGAAACACCACTCTGTGTAGGTGAGGGAGGTAAGGAACTGCCTAACAAATGACAGAAGGAAACCAAAGGGAAAGGTTTGGGGTTTTCTCTTCAAGAAACCTCTGTGAAAAACATTATTGCAATAATCACGTGTTTGTGTACCTCTCATGTAACCTGCTATTTGTCTACAGGTGGATATAATTGGATTTTATTTCTTTAATAAAATCTTGACCTAATTTGAGGTTCTCTTTGTCAGTTGATGGACAAACCCAACTAATCAATAGCACCAGTACTACTGAGCAATAGGCAATGCCATCCACAGAGCCCTTAGTGACACCGGGGCAGTCATCGGAAAGGTTTGATGTGGCTGAGCCAAACCATGTCAGAAGACTGGCTTCTTTATTTCTCATTTCTTTCCTTTTTTCTTCCCATAAACAATGAGGTCTTATCTTGCTAACACAAGATGTGCTCAACTACATAACCTCAAGACCAATATTTGATCCTAAAATCATAATTTCCCCTTTTTTAAAGCATGTGGTGCGGGAGGGAGAATTGAGGTATTGAAAGCCAGTAAGAAAGAAGATTGCAGCAAAGAGCACTCTGATCTAGAAACAAATCTACAATATCCTTAGTCTCGGGGGCAGATCATGACACAATGCAGTCTAGACTGTGATGGTGTGGGGTGTATATAATGCTGGCAGAATAATCACAGTGTACTGAAAGGATTTTGTGCTGCAGTCCCGACTCCAACGCGTCAAATTAAATTCTTTATAAATTAATGCACACATATTGAGGTCAATGTACTATATGACTTTGACATTTCATAAAGATGACTGACAATTATGGATTCTTTTATATATTTTAGATGGTTCAGTAGGACATAATGGCAACTGAAAATTGTGTCCAATAAAGGAAATATATTGTTTATATAATAACTGTACCCAGCCGTTTCATTTGTTTGATGTATTCACTCTCTAGAACCACCTATATTGGGTAGAAACTATACCTCACGTATTGAAACAAAGGTACCCAAGAGTTTTAGTAGTGTGTTACCATGTTAATTTTGAGGATACAACACTATTTTTATACCACTAAAGAGATCACAGTACAAATTCACAAAGCCATATACTGCCTCATATTATGCATTATAGCAAACATTATGCCCTTTGAGTCAAACACCTTGCTAGAAAAACAAGTAGGTATTATTTGCTGTGTTTATCTGAGGCTTCAGAGTGTTAAAAGATTCTCAAGTCCCTTCAGAAAATCTTTACTGACCACTGTAAAGCATTTTTCTCTTTGGAAGTCTTGTATCTATGGATCTAGAGTCTAGGACAGATGAAGCACAGCTCAGTCTGTGAGCCAGCCTGTGAGCCAGCTTGGCACACCAGGCCACAAGAATAGGAAAGGAGCAACAAGGTTTTTTAGTGATCAATGGTCATTTCATTAGGCTGAACTAGAATAGCCAGAAGGGGCTTTCACTTGACAAAGGGGAAAGGAGCCTCAGTTAAGTGCTCACAACACACAGTCTGTATCTGTCTTTGGCCTTGGTAGGACTGATCAGTGCAGTGCCATACTACTTTACAAACCCATTCTCAATTACAGTTGGGAGGATTATAAAAGTTTGCAATAAAACCCGAATTATTACTCTCCTGAATGTGAATAGAGAGTGAAGAACTGACTTGTAAATTCATAAGCAGCAGCAAAAATGCTATAAAATATTAGCACTTCACTTAAATAACAGAAGGCCTCTTCTATCTGCTATGTGCACAGCCCTGGCAATTCTCTGCATGTCATTATTATTAGTTTCAGCATGGACACAAGCATTCCCAAAGCAAACCACCTCTGGAGCTCCTAAGAAACCCTAACAGCCACTGCTTGGTACCTGCCAAACTTTCCAGGCTGGTGCTGTTCTGACACAGAACTGCAATTCTCACAGCTTACGCAGCTCTAGCACAGACCCCTGTGCTGGGGCACAAACCCATTCACAGCTCTGCCTTATGAAAGTCTTTGGCAATAAAGGAGATACTGTGCTGTTCAGATGACACCTCTTAAAGTACTTAATCACTTTAACCAACTGTAGAGGGGCCCTGACTAAATGCTGTTCCTCTGTGCAAATCCCTGGCTGGTGATTTGTTCTTTTGGGCTGCTGACACCAAGCTAAATTAGAAACACTATGAAGCGTGGAGCAACAGGCTGTGAACATGATGAGTTCGGGATCAGAAGGAATAAAATCTTAGGTGATCTCTCTCTCCTGATGATTCTCTGCATCGTGAATCAAAGCAAAAAAGGTAGTCAGGAAAAGCTACACACTTAGAGATGAACAAATTAATAATTACCTGTTATTGATTCTAAAATTCTCACTTTTGTTATTTAAAGATTCTACTTTACCACTTTATATAGAGAGTTATTTTTCATCTCTCTGTCTTACATACCTTCTGAAACTGACACAGACAGTGCTGTCCTACTCTAAATTGCAAGGAGAGGTTAAAAATAAGAATAAGGAGGTGTGATTTTAAATGTCTCATTAGAAACCAGTAAAGAATCTATCTCCATAACAGAAAAATCCTTTAAAAACTCCTTAACCTAAATGCAATATGAGGTCATCTAACCTGCCAGCTGGCAGTTTGGCATAAGTGCACTCACAGCTATTTTCCCTCAAGAAAGCATTCACATCATCTTTATGCTTCCTGTGACAGCTGATGTTTTCTGGGAAGAAAAAGGGCTGTGCTCAGAGAAGTTTAAGTTCTGTGAAGCCTCAAAGAAGAAACTACATCTAAAAGGGCCAATCAGAGAATCACAGATATCCAGTCAGTCCTTAAAACACCTCCAGGGATGAAGACTGCACCACTGCCCTAGACAGTCCATTCCAGGGTCTGATCAGCCTTTCCATGAGGAAATGCTTCCTAACATCCAAGCTTCAGCTTCAGACTCTGCCCTCTCATCCTAGCACTTGTTGCCTGGGAGAAGAGCTCGACTACTACCAGACTGCAATCTCCCTTCAGGTAACTGTAGGAAGGGAGAAGGTCCCCCCTGAATCTCCTCTCTAAGACGAAGAAAGGTCTTGAAGCTATAACTGAAAGATTCGTCTTTAACACCATCATTTACCTAAGTCTAGAATTTCTCGGCAACCCATGATGAGTTTCTTCAAAGACTCAGACCGTTTTCTTTTTTAAGGTGAGAAGGGAAATTCATGGCAAAATTTAAGGGAACTCTTTTAGTGAAATAAGAAAACCTGTTTTTCATTAGTACCCATGACCACTGACTCCTAATGCAATAGCCTGCACATCTCCTAAGTCAAAGATCCCTGTGTGCTCAACTGAAAAAGTATTTCCATGAAGTAGAAAAGATGATGCTGTAACCCTGCTGAGCATTACATTAAGTCTTCCTTCTGCAAAACAGAAGGGAAAACCCTTGTTGTCAGTAAGAAACAAAAGACCACCATAGACAACCAGTAACAGCTGTCACTCAGATACAGAACAAACTGTTTCTGTGTGAAGAAAGATACTCAGCAAGAGTAACCACATGCAGTCAAGATCCAGAGACAGGTGATACAATCTGTAAACTTCTAAGACTACTAACATTAAATCCTGGCATCTTAATTGCATTAAGGTATAGGATGTCAAATGTTCTTCCTTTGGAAGATGTAACCAGTGCACACTGCTTCACTGAAACACTCAGTGAAGTTTACAGACTTATGCAACAACACGCCTGAAACTGGCTTTGTCTTAATTCCATTACTAAGCAGTGCTGCTTCCTTCAGTACTACTCAAAGCCTTACACAGGCTTTTAAGTCATCACAGCAGTTCACTCCCATGAACAGGACCAGCATGAGCCCCCAGGTGAAACCAGCCTGCCTCACTGTGAGCATCCAGATGCAGGGGCATCAAAGACTTCCAGTCTTTAAAGCAAAGCTGTACATACAGATATGCTGCAATATAATAAACTCAAAGTACCTTTAACTCCTAGATCTGCTATGTGACATGGGTTAAAAAAAGCAGATTTGATAAAAATTTACGTGTAGTGCTTTGCACACAGCTAGTCTTTTCTGCAGCCTCCTTTTCTTGTATAAAACATTCCAGCTCCTCCCCAGAGCAATAAATTCCACTATGTTTCCTCTGCTTCTAACCGAAGTGTTTCCATCACATCTAAGGCTTGGCTCTGCGTCAAGTCCTTGGCCTTGTCTCAGAGCAAACCGTCTCATGTATCTTTTTAGCCTTTTGCCTCTACACCTGCACTTGGAAAGCATCTTGAGCTGTAGCTTCATTTCCAGAACTGCGGAAAAGTGAGATTGTGGCCATTTAAGTCTTGCTGATCACACAAATGCTGCTGCCGCTTACATTACTGGTGCACACAATAAAAAATTTAAATGTTATGGCTATATCAAAAGTTGCTAAAACATGCATATGCATGATGAGCTAAATATTTAAATGCATGCACTGGCACAAGTCAGCTAAGAAATACAATTACTTTCAGGCATGGGGGGGTGACAGTGCTGCTACTGCTCCTGTTTACTATGCAAGATATTCAAGGCTCATGTTCCCAGAGTTACAGTTGCTTTCCTTAGGACCACAACGGTAACACACATCCTGCTCAAGGCTTACAGAAATTACTTATCCAGCACTCTCCCAGAGTCTGCACCGTGATTGGTCTGAATTGGTTTACAAACTGATTTCACACAGTGAAGTCAGATTCTGATGCATGCCAAACCACAATAGGATTCACACTTGGTGTGGGTGAGGCTACCAGCATCGTCCACCACACCACCATTATGTGTGAAAGGGAGATTGGATGATGTCACATATTCAGAACATGAGGGATATCAGGGCTCCAACATATCCCTCTCTTGCTCTAGTGTTCCTGCTGTTCTTCATGGATGGGCTGACACCATTCCCTGTCCTCAGGGATTCCCTGAAACACAAATTTGTTGCATGTATGCAGTTACCCTACTTGTATGAGGGCACTGCTGACAATAATGTGTGATCCAAAGCATAGTCCCAGAATAACTGAGGCTGGAAAAGGCCTCTGAGCTCATCCAGCCCAGCCCATGACCTAACATCACCACAGCTGCCAGACCAGGGCACTAAGGACCACAGCCAGGCTGTCCTTAAACATCTCCAGAGATGGGGACTCCACCACTGCCCTGGGCAGTCCAGTCTAGGGTCTGAGCACCCTTTCTGTGACACAGGGCTTCCTAACACCCAACCTAACCCTCACCTGGCAGCTTCAGGCCCTGCCCTCTCAGCCTGACCCCCACCTGACTTGCCTGGTAGAAGAGCCTGACCCCCACCTGACTACAACCTCCCTTCAGGGAGTTGTAGAGAGGGAGAAGGTCCCTCCTGCGTCTCCTATTCTCCTGGGTAAACACCCTCAGCTGCCTCAGCCTCTCCTCATCAGACTACCTGCTCCAGCCCTCAATCTCCTTCTAGAAGCCAGGGTCCCAGAACTGCCCCCAGTACTTGAGAGGAGGTTTCACCAGTGCTCAGTACAGGGGGAGAATTATGTCCCAAACCCTACTGACCACAGTATTGCTGATACAATCCAGGATGCCATTGGCCTTTTGTGCCACCTGAGAATCCTTCTAGCTCCTGTTCATCTGGGTGTCAACCAGCACTGCCAGGTCCCTCTCTGCCAGGCTGCCCTCCATCCACTTCTCCCCCCAGTCTCTAGCTGCAAGGGGTTATTGTGGCCAAAGTGTAGGACCCTGCACTTGGCCTTGTTAAACCTCATCCTGTTGGCCTCTGCCCACTGACCCAGCCTGTACACACCAGGGATGCTTGGTCACACTGTCTACACACAAAACTTGCACAGAGGCACAAAGCTGTCATACAGAAACCACCATGAACTCTGTGCTGCTGGCCTTCTTAGTCCTGCCAGTATGACACATCTCATGCTGCATGACTTCCTCTTACCTAGGAAAATGGTTTATGTGACTACTAGGATATGCTAAACACACAACAGCTAATGGGAAAGACCAGGAGAAAACCACAGTTGACTCAAAATCCAGCTAACATCCAATCTCCCCCCCGGCCCAAAGTCTCAATGTTTGCGTGAGGAAGGATCAGGAAAAGGGTTTTCTTCTGTGCCTGCATAGCACAGAGACCAACAGAAAAGGAGTCTGTGTGAGACTTCAGAGAGTTCCAAGGAAATAAATGGAGAATTATTACTGCAAGAAGATTTAACTGCTCAGGCTCAGATTATTCCCAGACACATTTAGGCAGCAAAGCAATCCTGGAGCATTTTGCTTGAAGTCTGGCGTGTTTCCTGAGCAGAGACTTCGTTCATACATTACACTGCTCAAAGCAAGGAAGCAATGTGCCCTAAATAAGAATGTCATTGTTTGCCTCCTTTGGCAGGGAACAAATACTGCTAAGCAGTATCTATGACTTTCCATTCCCTATAAATACAAATTGTAGACAGAAGATGGTAAAATCACTTGTTCCTAAATGCCTGACAGTGAAATAAACAGATTGGGGTTTTTATTGCACATAACTATATGAACTGTGATTGCTCTTTAAATCTAGAGAATGGATTTTTCCACCATTTTACACTTTACACTGCATGTACTCTGTACTGTACCAGAGTTTAAAACCCTGGACCTACATGGGAGCATTTCAAGCAAAGCCATGCAAAAGAAACTGGACTTTGTGGCTTTGCTGCAAGCTGCCTTTTGCCAAGACCATGACTTAGGACAGAATTTCTAGCTGGAAGTTACTGGATAAGTGATTCTTCACATGTACAGAGTTGTGACATGGAGGCCAAGCTTCAGTTCCACAGGTCCTGCCAGGATTTTATGCCCTGTTTTGCATCTTGCAGTACATAAAGAAGTGTGAATGGAGAATGAGCAAGCTCATCTACACAGCTACCTAAATGCTGTAGGTTGATGTTGTTTACATGTCATCCCCGTGCTCCTGGGCTGTGTCCAAAACACTCCAGCAGAGGGGCCAAAAAAACTCAGAAAAATCAAGGTTTGCAGTAACTCTTCCCCATTTTGTCACCTTTGATGTTTTACAGCTTCCAAACATGTGCTCTAGCTTCCATTATTCTTTGCCACAGCCTGATATTTACAGAAGATAATGTCAAGATTTTAAATTCTTCTATAATTTTGAGAGTGTAAAGCAAAATAACATCACAGTGACCTTACAGGTGCAACTGAGAAGAACTGAACAAGCAGATCCACAGCAGCAAACAAGAATTAGTATTTTAAAACCGAACAGGGGTGGTTCTGAGAAAACTATGAGCCAGCCTTAAATCCTTTTTCTTTCATGCAATGGGTTCAGATCAGTTCTTCAGCTAGTGGAATGACTCTGCTGCTCTGAGGATAAATATGTTAATGAACAGCTCAGCCATTATCGTATCATCACACAGTATCACAGTAATGATGAGGCTGGAAAAGACCTTAAAGATCATCCAGTCCAACCTAAAACCAAATAAATATGTTAATGAACAGCCATATAGATCATGCCACTCAGCACTTCATCCAGACTAACCTTGAACACCTCCAGAGAGGGTGACCCAACCACCTCCGTGGGCAGCCCATTCAAAAATCTGATCACTCTTTCAGTAAAACACCTTTTCCTAATGTCAAGTCTAAACCTCTCCGGATGAAACTTAAGACTGTGACCCCTTGTCCTGTCTCCAGTGTCCAGGCAGAAAAGACCAATCCCGGCCTGACCATAAACACCTTTTAGATAGTTATAGACAGCGATAAGGTCACCCCTGAGCCTCCTTGACTGTGCAGCAGGCATTGAATTCAGGGTTTACTAATGCTGCTGTTGCTGCTACTACCAGGTTCATTTTTCCCCTTTACTGAAAGATGATCTTTATAGTATAAGATAAAAGTTGCTGACAAAGACAGCCCAGAGCTTAACAACTGAGCTGTGTGGAAGGAGGAGTTCTGCACCTGTCTGCTGACTGAAGGAGCTTACAAACAGAAGCCAGTCACTCAAGCTGTGTTGGATCACATCTCTCATTGTTCTTTCCAGCAGATGCTCAAGTCCTCCAGAACCTGATATTCCAAAATTCTAGAAATCCACTAGCTACTAAAGCAAAATCATTTTAGATTCTACAAAAATCAATTTTACCCCAGATGTTTTGCACGGAAGCATTCTGCACATCAGTAGTCTCCAGTGCAACTCTTGCTTCTTAAAAGAAAAAAAAGTTAAAAGAAATCCCTCAATTTTATTTTGAGGAAGATATAATGAGACTAATTCTACATATCACTTTTTTTATCAGCTCCAATCTAATTCTCAATGGGAAGTAGTACAGAAGTGTCTTGTCCTTTGATAGCAATAGATAACTAACCTCATTTTGTAGAAGCTCAACTAAACACAAGAGTTACTCTTTGTCTTCAGCAGCAGCACTGAATCAGAGATCATTGCCTGGTACTGAACCCAATTTCAGGCAATTTGATGCCTTATGCATCATCATCAAGAAGCTCATATTTGTATCCCAACTGTCTGCCATTTTTTCTTTCCTGGCATTCCTGTAGACAACAGGTTACCAAAAGGCTTTGTACTAATAGGACAGGTCACTTTTTCTGAAGCTAAATTTTCAGGCCTTCTATATCCTTACCCAATTATTATGTTTTGTGTTTCTGTGGCAGTAAGGATTAAAGATGTGATTACTTTTAAAGAGGTTGTTTTCAACTGTTCTTAACCACATACGATGGGTCGAAATGCTGGGGCTTGTTTTGAAACCTGCAGCTTAATTTATGGGTTTTCTGTGAACAGTGGAGGTTTGGGCTGGTGGAGGGGAGGGTCAGAATTTTGGTTTCAGGTTTCTGCCACACTTCCCCCAAGCCTTTCCTCCTTTGGACTCCATTGTCTTCACTTGACTTCTCATCTGTGTTGCAGAGAGGACGATGTCAATGGCGCTGAGCAGGACTGCAGCAGCCATTTGGCCCTGGAACCACAGTAACTACAGAGAGAGAGAACAGGGTTCCTTTGGATCAGCAGAAACAAAGTCTCATCAGAAAGTTTCAACAATAGGAGAGAGTTCTCCTCTTGTTCATGGCTGTAGGAACCAGTATTTTGGAAATGGAGAACTGGCATGGAAGCCCATGGAACAGAATGCTGGACTTTAAATTGCCTGCTGATGCTGAGGGATGCGAGTGTGAACTTGGTGTGTACCACACTTCCACAGAAGCAGGAACTGTTAGAAGTCTCTTCTCTGTTTTTAGAATTTGGACATTGAGGGTTTGGCTCAGTTATTTAAGAACACTGTGATGCATCTCCATATATCTTTGTGTGCATATCCTTTTATGTCGTGTTTTTTTTCTGCAGGGTGAATTAAATGTCCCATTGCCTTTTTCCCCAAATCGAGTAAGATTTTTGCCTGTGTTTCCAAAGTGTTGGTGCATGTTTTTCTGCCCATTAGCACCTTACCCAGATTAATTGGTTAATTGCACCTGTGGCCAAAAAGGCCAATGGTATTCTGGGCTGTAGCAAAAATGTGTGTCCAGCAGATGGAGGGAGGTTCATCCTCCCCCTTTACTCTGCCCTAATGAAACCCTCACCTGCAGTATTGTGCCCAGTTCTGGGCACCCCAGTTCAAGAAAGACAGAAATCTATTGGAAAGAGTCCAATAAAGGGCTATGAGGGTGATGAAGGGACAGGAACAACTTCCTCATGAGGAAAGGCTGACACCTGGGGCTTTTTAGTCTGGAGAGGANAAACCCTCACCTGCAGTATTGTGCCCAGTTCTGGGCACCCCAGTTCAAGAAAGACAGAAATCTATTGGGAAGAGTCCAATAGAGGGCTATAAGGATGATGAAGGGACAGGAACAACTTCCTCATGAGGAAAGGCTGACACCTGGGGCTTTTTAGTCTGGAGAGGAGACGACTGAGAGGAGATCTCATTAATGTCTATAAATCCATGAGAGCTGGGTAACAAGAAGGCAGAGACAATCTATTTTCATCTGCGTCCTGGGATAGGATCAGGGGCAGTGGGTTCCAGTTTGAGCACAGGACATTCCGCCCCAACACGAAGAATAACTGCTTTACTATGAGGGTTACAGAGCACTGGAACAGGCTCCCCAGAGATTGTGGAGTCTCATTTTCTGGAGACTTTCTAGTCCTATCTGGATGTATTTCTGAGTGATCTGCCCTAGTTTTGGTCCTGCTCTGGTAGGAGGGTGGGACTCAATGACCTTTGGAGATTCCTTCCAACCCCTGACATTCTATGATTCTCTGCATTTTGGCCCTGGGGTTTTTTAAACCCTTGATACTCAGGGCTTTAAGTTAACATTTCCATGCATCAGCCTTCACCTAGCCAGTGTTAACTACTTAGAAAAACCAAAAGAAAACAATAATCCTATTTACCACAGCTTTTTTTTCTCAATTTTAGATGTCACTAGAAACCTAGTGACAGACTAAATCAAATCCATGAAGAATTTCAGAGAAGCATTTGGTTGCAATGCCATAAAGACTATGATCTCTCTGTACCTCTTTCTAGCGCATGCTCCCAACGTGTAGATAAGCATTATGCAGAAGTCACCCTCCTTCATTGTGAAGGAAGAAAACTTGATGCACATCACAGAAATCTCCTGGTGTGATTTTGTTTAAATGATCTGCATGACAGAAATCAATGTCTCTAAGCACAGCAGGTATGACAAATCAAAGTAACTCAGGAAAAAAGGCCTGTGTTGTACTGACAGATGGAAAGTGAATAATCTGTACAAAACACTGTTCTCAGGTAAAAATAAACTGAAACGTTACTTAAGAAACATTATGGAAATTTCAATAAACAAAATCTCCTGTACTTCAATCTAGCATACTGCTTTTACAATTAAATGAGAAGCGTTTCACACTTTCACACAACGCTCAGATGACTATAAAACCTACAAGGTTACCTCTCCATATATTCCTACCAGTGTTACTCCAGTCTGCTGGCTTCAGTGGAGTAACACTTGATTTACAGCAAAGTAGAGTAAGAGGAGAAACACAGCTGAATACTGGGAATATTGAATATTGCTCTCTACAGCAAGGGCACTGCAAAGAGGTACGTGCTGGCCTCTTTTCACAAGTAAACAACGACAGGACTAGAGGGAATGGCCTAAAGCTGCATCAAGGGAAAGCTAGGCTGGACATTAGGATTTATCTTTTTCTGAGAGAATTATGAAGCACTGGAACAGGCTGCCCAGGGAGGGGGTTGAGTCACCATTCCTTGACATGTTTAGAAGTCATATAGATGAGGTATTTAGAAATCTGTTCCAGCGGTGATAAAGATAAGATTAGGGTTAAGAGTCGGACTTTTCCAATCACAGTTTCTGTGATTCTGCAAAAGAACCCAAGGGTTTTGATGAAATATAATCCTCAGCATGAGATGCAAAAGGTGACTTTGCTGACAAGTGCTACCCAAATTCTTAATGGCTTTTGCACATAACCCCATCTCATTTCATCCTGACATAATGTTAATTAGTCTTAGTTTTACTTGCACGGAAGCCTACTGAGGCAGTTAGCACAATATAATTAATCAGCTATTTTGCACGCATCACAGCAACCAACAGTGTCAACTTACTGATGTGAGTTAATACAAATAGACAAATGCAATCAACCCTGCCTTTCCCTTTCACACGAACCAAGAAGCATGTGGCATGGAATGAGCATATGACTGGTTCTTCTATAGACTGCATAATGTTCTTTCCTCTCTCCGCAGCCATTTCCCAATGCATCGTTGCTTTCTGTAAAGTATCACTTGGCTTTTTTCCTTCTGGTACAAGAACATGCAGTTTGATATTTCTCTTACATTTCAGTTTCTCCACAGAAGGTTAAGTCCAGCAATACAAGTAAGCAGTGAGAAGACATAAATCTTGCTGCAGAATTCATACATTTCTCTCTGTGGGCTGCAGCTGTTTTTAAGAAACTGAATTTTGTACCTGCGCAGAAATGCATTTTTGAGGGCACCATCTGCACCATTCAGCCATCACACAGCACCAGCAAATAATGTCCGTACCAATATTAACACACACCATACACACTAACCTGGTGGAATAAAAGCTTCACCCCCATCTCTATAATTGTAGGTGTTTCTGTTGCTTGAAATGCATGTTTTGTCTTCATTGTAAACATCACAGCAGTGTGCCTCATGTCACTGAGGGGGAAACCATAACATGATTTGATGGTACAGAACAACAAAGCCACTGCTTAAGCTGATTCTTCAATCTCCTATGCTTGAACTCAAAGAGTTCAATAAGCAGCATAAAACCACAAAGGTGGTCCTGCTGTGGCAGGAGGATTGGACAGGATGATCTTTCAAGGTCCTTTCCTATCCCTAATCATCCTATGATTCACTTTTTACTCTCTACAACTATCTGAAAGGGTATCGTAGAGAGGTAGGTGCTGGTCTCTTCTCACAAGTAAACAATGACAGGACTAGAGGGAATGGCCTAAAGCTGCATCAAAGGTAGGCTGGACAACAGGAAAAACGTCTTCTCTGATAGGGCTGTGAGGCACTGGAATGGCTGCCCAGGGAGGGGTTTGAGTCACCATCCCTTGATGTGTTTAAAAGTTGTATCGATGAGGTGCTTAGAGATCTTTTTTGGGAATGATAAAGAGTAAGGTTAAAGGTTAGAACTGATGACCTTATAGATCTTTTCCAACCCATATGTTTCTATGATTCTGTGATGCTGTATGGCACATGCAATATGCAGTGGTATTTATGAACAGTACAACAAAGGTGTAACATGCGGCAGTGTTTTACTCCAGCAGCAGAACACTCTAAAACTACTTGCACAAACAAAGAGCAATCTAACATTTTGCTTTTTCTTAGATCCTCAAACCAGTGAGATAATAATTGTCATCAAAAGGCTGTGTTTAAATGATAGTTTATTTCAGGAACTGACAGTAAACTGCTTAGCACCTCTCTACAGTGTTTGTGCCCCAAAGCAGTTAAGTATCTAAGATGGGAATTATTAAGAAATGTGACCACTCGAGGCTTCACTTCCAGCACTATATCAGCACAAGAACACGCACAGCCTATTCACTGCCCAACACAGTCACTCACCATTCAACCTCTCAAGAAGGTTTTTCTGTACTGGAAGGCCTAGCACAAGAAATTCAGCAGCCTATTAGATTGCCAAACATTTAAGGCACTGTCACTCACGACTGGAATCTTGTGTCTATATCTCAGTAAATCTCCTCCCTAGATGAGTCTTCTTCATTTATTTTAATGCTCAAAGAGCAATTACCACCCTGATAAAGCTGCTAGTTTGCTTTAACCTAACTAAACCAGCAGCGACAGAAGAATAATCAGCTGTTCATTTCTGGTCCTGCTTTAGCAGATGGCAAATATCAACAACATCAATGAGGATTTATGTCTAGGAAGGAAAGTTAAGATATGGTAAGTCTTATCTTACAACCCAAAGCCCAACACCTAACTACCAATGTGCACTAATGCCTCTTACTATCATAAAGGCACAGCGGCTCTCCTTTGTTTTCTAACCTTGAGCTTGCACTGTCATTTAATTCAGATGTCACACTCTGTTGCTTCGTCTGAGTGTCTGACTCAAAATATAGGCCACAAAGAGCCACAATGTGCTTTTGATTAGTAAGATGTGAGTAGGATGTGAATGGGAAGTCAAGACAAGTGCCATAAAGCCACAAAATCACAAAGTCACCAACCTGGAGCTAGTTCTGCCCTCAACAGTTCTGAACTATGTTTAAGAGGAGACTCCAGGATATCTTAGAATGGCCTTCCAGTACCTGAAGGAGGCTACAGGAAAGCTGGGCAGGGGATTTTTACAAAGGTTTGTAGTGGTAGGAAAAAGGGGAATGGTTTCAAGCTGGAATAGGGGAGGTTTAGACTAGAAGTCAGGAGGAAGTCCTTCACAATGAGGGTGCTGGACAGGGAGGTTGTGGATGCCCCCTCTCTGGAAGTGTTCAAGGCTGGATTTGATGGGGCCTTGAGCAACCTGGTCTAGTGGGTGCTGTCCCTGATCATGGTAGGGGATTGGAACTAGATGATCTTTAAGGTCCCTTCCAACTTGAACCATTCTATGAATCTATGAATGAATCTATGAAGTCTAGACACAAAACGGTTCCAAAGGGATTGGTCATCATAAAAAACCCATGATTAAAGGCATCTACGTAAAGACTTTAAACACTGAGACCTGTAGAAAAACAGAAGTCTGAGAGATCTCTTACTACCTCAGGTAGTCTGAAAAGCATTTATTTAAGACTAGTTCTAGTGAAACCCCCACTATTCTGGATGAATTTTCCAGTCTGAAGTGCCCAATTTCTTATTAGGCATGATCTCAGGGAACTGATGCATCTCTTACCAAAGCAAAGCTTTAATCACAGTAAGTTTCATCAGGCATGTAACATTTGACATCTTACTTTATCCTATGCTGTAAATTCATCACATTTGATCGCTGCAACCTTTTTGTGCTCAGAGAAATGGCATATACACAGAAATCACGCATCTTTTAGTGGTTTTAAAAGAATTAAGAATCAATAGTGTTCTTAAATTCTCCATACTTTCTTAGTGGTGAATGTGGTCTATCTTGACTTCAGTAAAGCATTTGATACAGTCTCCACAGCATCCTCACAGCCAAACTGAGGAAGTATGGTCTGGAAAATCAGGCAGAAGCCAGAGGCAGTCTAGTTAAAGGTCTGTTATCTAGTGGAGTCCCCCAGGGGTCAGTACTGGGACCAGTACTATTCATTTTAATCATCAATGACCTGGATGAGGGATTAGAGTGTACTGTCAGGAAGTTTGCTGACGACACCAAGCTGGGACGAATGGCTGACACACAAGAGTGCAGTGCTGCCATTCAGAGGGATCTGGAGAGTTGGGCAGGGAGGAATTGAATGAAACTCTACAAGGGCAGTGTAGATAAGAGTATGGCATCTGGTCAAGAACAACCCCAGGTACCAGCATAGGATGGGACTGACCTGCTAGAGAGCAGCGTAGGGGAAAGGGACCTGAGGTTCTGGTGGCCAGCAGGATGGCCATGAGCCAGCAATGTGACCTTGTGGCCAAGAAGGCCAGTGGCACCCTGTGTGAGATTACAGGTGGGGTGGTTAGTAGGCCTAGAGAAGTTCTCCCCGCCACAACACTCTATTCTGCCCTGGTGAGATCACNAGGACCCAGGTGCTGCTCAGCGTCATCCAGTGACAGGACAAGGGGCAATGGGTGTCAGTTGGAACAGAGGAGGTTCCACATAAACATGTGAAGACTTATACCTGGTGAGGGTGACAGAGCACTGGAAGGGGCTGCCCGGAAAGGTTGTGGAGTCTCCTTTCTCTGAAGATGTTTAAAACCAGTCTGGACTGTTCCTGTGTGACTGGGTCTAGGGGATCCTGCTCTGGCAGGGGGACTGGACTGGATGATCTTTTTAGGTCCCTTCCACTCCCTAACATTCTGTGATTTGTATTTGATTACACAGGTAGTATTTTTTTCACACTAGAAATATTTAACAATGTCAAACCACTCAGAAAATCCTGAACTCTTGACAGTTAGCTAAAATCAGAGTATAAAAAGCACAGCCTCTGAAGATTTTATCAATATATGTAACCAGGGATATGAGAACTTTGTTGTGGAAGCTGTGAATAGAATCAAAGCTGCTTTGGCCCAATCCAGGCCCCTCTAATCTGAAGAAAGTTTTGTAGTTATTAATCATAACATTTGTGAGAAGGGCAGTGGCACTTCTACCTGATAGAAAAAATGCTACCCAAGGGAAACCTGCAACCAAGCAAATTCTGTCACTCAGAGTAGGTGTCAAGAGCTGCTCCACAGATCTATGCAACATATCTCACAGAAAATGGGGTTTGATACTTAGATCTCTTTTCAACAGCATTTGCTATGTTCATATTCATAGAATGGTTCAGGTTGGAAGGGACCTTAAAGATCATCCAGTTCCAACCCCCCTGCCATGAGCAGGGACACCCCCCACCAGACCAGGTTGCTCACGACCTCATCCAAT